>JAVJIF010026271.1:0-66770 GCA_038442645.1 Agave tequilana
TAAGGGTTGTCTGTTCTGTCAAACAATACTTAAGGACAATAAATTTATGAATAACATCCCTCACTCTGTTGTTGTCATTTATTTTCTTGATAAATAGAAGTAATATATTGGAGGAAAACCATCAGTCGCTTGTCTGTAGTTGATATGAAACACAATGTGACATACTCCAGATGTGTTTTCTTATTTCATATTTGCAGAAAATTCATTCAGTTGCATCTGAAGTACTTAAAGCGGCACAAGTGGTGCTCGATGCTGCAATAAAATTGTGCCGAGCATATTTTCAAACCATTAATAATCAGGAGACTGTGATGAGTATTGACAGAGGCGAAGCATCACGAGAAGATAGCAATGTGGATTATGCTAGTCATGTTATCAGTATAACAGCATCCACCATAGAAAGTCTGTATGAGCTGGGAATTTTTGCGGCTTCTGGTGGAGGGAATCTTGTGACTATACTGAATGTTTCATGGAAAGGTGTTGTTTTCCTACTTCAGCTTAATAGAGGAGCTTTAGCTGAAAGAGTGAACATTGGTGATGTTATATTAACTCTTATTTCACTGGCTACTGAGACTCTAAGATGTGCTGCTGAAGCCTGGTCCTCTACAATAAAAGAAACTCTGACTGTCTGTGAAGCTAAAAGAACATTTCTGCCAATAAAGTTCTACTTGATCAATGCAGTCCGGATCTGTTCTGAATATTCACTCAAGGCTGTTGATATATACAGGGAGATATCTAGGTGCATGTTGCTGATATCATCTTTGGGTATTTCATTGAGTAAAGAAGCGCACCTCAGAGCAGCGAGTGAGGCACTCATAGATTCCTGGAGCCAACATCTTCCTTCTTCTGCATACGTTACTAAATTCTGTGGATGTGAATTTTGACTCAAAGTTCAGATCATCAAATGGCTATTTGCGGATGCAATGGAGTCTAGCTCAAAGGACATGGGAAGAGATGTTGATAGTTCTGCAGATTCATTTAGTAGTATCTTCAATGTGAATGTTGATGCTATGCCCAAATGCAAAGGGTTAATGCTTGGCCGAGTTATTCTGTTCATGAATCTTCTCAAGTCTTCGTCTACTCTAAAAGATGAATGGTACATGAAATATTACACAGCTTGATATTCTCATGGAGGCTTTAATGCATGAAGATGTCTACTCTTGTATTCTCAGTTTGCATATACCGGTTCTCTGTGCTACTGGACCTGTCTCTGGAGTGACTTGGCAACCCATGTTTTCTTGTATTTTACACTCCCTAAAGACATTTCTCATGTTGCTTCGTCTTGTAAACTGGCTTGGATTGAACTTGAAACCTTTCTATTCGAGAACCTTTCCACCCCACTTTCTTTGTCTGGACATCGTTAGAGAATTGTGGTCCTTTGTCACGCGACACACTGAAATTGATGCGATGAATCAGATTCTTGAGAGACTATGCATACTGTTCAAGGTCATAGCATCAACGGAACCAGCCTTAACTCCCCTTTCTTCTCTAAGGAAGATGGCAAATTGATATGTTGTCTTCTTACTGACACAGCATATGTGGCCATAGATCGAGTCTACACATCTGTAACAAGTGATGAAAAATCTTATTTGTCATCTGTCATGCTCATTGCATTATTGTTGGAGGGGTTCCCTTTGGACTCATTATCTGATAACGTGAAAATTCGGCCATCAGAAGATTGCAACTACATTTTATGTTTACATAGAGAGCAATTCGATAGAGCTCAGATTAAATACTCTTTCAGTATCTTCAGATTTAATTGGTCTGCCTGTTCATGCTCTATCGTCTGCCTTGAAGTCTTGGTAAGTAAGTTCCGAAACCCCCACTGTCACCTTAAATAACAAGAACAACATTAAATAAATATAAATAAATAATCTTGCACTGTTTGATATTAAAAATTATCCATACAACTTAGAGAAGATTGTCTGGGCAATTGTTCTTTGCAAAACTTTTGGGGTTAGGCAAATGCTGTGGTGGCTGTTGTAACTACATGAATGAGAAAATCATGAACTTGAAATCCTGTAACAACTAGAATTTGTTAATTCTGTGATTGTATGAAATTTTGGGGTAATGTCAGCCATCCAAAGCTCTATCTCAAGGCCATCTTTTTTTTTCTCGTGATATCTGAACCAAACTCCAAAAAAATGTACCTCCTCATAAATACGTGCATAAAACCCTAAAATATTGTGCTAAAGTTATAGTAGGAATGAGAAGTTTTTTTCTTCTATGCAGCAAGATTAAGAGTTCTGATTTTATCGATGACAAGAACATCTCCCAGGTTCTGAAGTTTACCATTTCTCTCATTTATGGATTCAGAAATGCTGCAGCTGGTATGAAGGACCACTATGCGAGAGTTCTTGCAGCTATGCTAGATGTAATATCAACATCTAAGCAGTCTTATATTTCTGATGAAATGAGAGAGCTCATCTTGGAGCTGCAGACCCTATTTGCGGCAAGCTCTGTTTCTGATGCTGTACTGTACCGATGCAAACTTTCTCTGGTTTCTTTCATGATCAGTCTTAGTCACTCGGAAATACCAGATGATGAAGGTAGTGAGCTTTATTCTGCCTTCCTGAGCTTGTACCATGTGTTGCTGAGGGAACAGCATTGGGCATTCAATCATTTGGCAATCAGTGCTTTTGCAACTTTTGCTGCATCTACATCTTGTTCCCAACTGTGGAGATTCATTCCCGACGATGCAGCTCTTTCATTCGACACTTTCACTGGGAAAGAGCCTATGGAGGGCAGGTTTATGGCTGAATTAAAATCATACCTTGAGAAAGAAGTGGCTTTGCAGGGGTTAACCTCATGCAAAGATCAGCAAGATCATCTTGTCATGGAAGGTATGGTGCTGAAAAAGCTAAGCACTGTCCCATTAAAAGTTACAAATGTTTCTGAAGCTGAAACCGTGGAGATTATTGATGATGAGCGTGTGAAGAAAAAGCGAAGGAAGCTCCCAGCTGGAGTTTGTGAAGGTATGGAATTGCTGCAGAGTGGTCTGAAGGCAATGAACAATGCACTTGCGCAGGCCGATTCTGCTAAACTTAAGGATATGTTCTTACCTCATGTCTCCTGCCTTAAAGACGTGATTTCTCACCTTGTTGGTCTATCTGATGAGATGTAACAATTGCAGAGCCTTGAAGCTTCTTTCTTTCATTCTGATCTAATATGTTCTCGATTGTCCAATTTGATGAAATTTTTGTTCAGAATCAGTCGAAAGGCTGCGAGTTGCATTCAGGAGGCCCTGTTTGTATATATTTCTACAGTATCACCAGCCAAATTTTCTTTTACTACCCCTATATAATTTCTCCATTTTGTGACAAAATATTTTTTTTGCTTTCTAAACTTTGTCACCAAATCAGACGAATGTATCGGTTATTTGATTGCTGCTCCCAGGATTCCTTATGCTTCTTGCAATTTGGAAATTGTAGATGATGTGTATAATATTCCCTTTTGTCTTTTGTATGAGATTGGCCAACGGTTGGGGCTTAAACTTTCTAATGGCAAAAGGCATTTTATGTCAGCAAATATTCTTTGATGGTTGTACTGTTTTTGCCCTTCTTTTTTTTTCTTTTGATGAGTTCTGTAACCTCTGTAGAACAAAAACCATAGCTTACTGCAACTGATTTGATCCATTAGAAGAAAATCTAGTATGGGAAACCCTATTTGATGTGTGCATAGAATTATATTTGTGAAGAGGCCATTATTTATTGGAAGAAAAAGATATCTAATATTCGATCAATCTCTGTGTTCAGCTCTCAGAAGATCGTTTTCTCTGTTAAATTAACAACTATTATAAACTTTTTACTGCCTCGACATGGTTAAATTAAATAACTAGATGCTAGTTGAGCTCCAGGCAGGATTGTTCTTTATGCATGTTTTCTGGAAAAAAAAGAGGAGCTTTTTAGAGGAGGATGTTTTTCATATGGCCCACACTGTGGTGGACATTCTGCGCCCCGCTCGGCCCGGCCCAGTCAGATCTCGAGTTTGCTCTCGGTGGCCAGTAAATCTCGTCAGCAGTTGAGTTAATTAGGGGGGAAAAAAATGACCCACACTGTGTGACCAGCTCCATTTCTACGCGAAATCTCTAGGTCATGTTATGGTCATCAGAGTCATCAGAGCAAGTTGTATGCAGACAGGACATAATGATAATTATTCAGGTAAAAAGGTGCTCCTAAACGTTTAGTACATGCATGTTTTGTGTTGAGGGGACATCATCCTAATCCTAATGGGACACAAAGTGTAATTTGATTCTTCCAGATGTTAAGCAAACAGGAAACAACAACAATGTTTATTTGGATTTTCTCTGTGGCACCTGCTAAAGAGCTGCTCATAAAATTAATGGTGACGTGAGCCAATGATACATGAACCAGTTTTTCCATTATCGACCACATTGCTTTTGGGTATGAGCTTTACAATTGTAATCAAAATCTGTCTTCTAAAATACTAGCAGATGCAGCAGGGAAACAAAACTCGAAATCAAATTAGATATATAACCAGGTTATCTCTGCTGGCAATTTTTGAATAAATACAATTTTTAAAAATAATTCTAAAACCGACCTCCAAAAATATTTCTAAAAACCCGACCTCTGACATGTCACGTCAGCGCATGTCGGCCGTGGGTAGTTTTGCCCCGCCAGTCTGGTGTCACCTGCTGGCGAAGACTTGTATTTTTTAGTTCGGGGTTGAAAACCGCGAATAAAAAATTTATTTATTTATAGCTGCTGTTCTTCGTCCGAAGTTGTCAACGCCCCAGACAAAAAAATTATTTATTTTTAACTGTTTTTACCACCCTCAGACCAAATAAATTAGCAAATGAAAATTCAATAGCGAGCAATGGAGGCAGAGTTGTAGGCGCTGGCGAAGGTCTCGGCATGGCTCGCCGCCTTAATGACCTACACTCGCCTTGCCTCGTTGTCGACCAATCCAGAGTGCTCTGCCTCGCCGCCCTCCTCGTCTTCACCCTCCTCCCCCGCCTCCCTTGGCTCTGTTGGCCCAGAGGCCTTCCACTCTAGTTTTGATAATGATTAACTCATGTAGTTATAGTTTACTAATAATCTTGTGATATTTAGTTTCAAATATTTAACTAAGATATTAGTAGGTGTTTTGCTTCAACAAAGGTATTTTGGAGCTTTCACATTGTGATTCAAGAGCCTTGAGCGTCAAAGTTCACATCTAGCACTCGTTGGAATCAAGCTCGGGGAATCGCGTTTGGATCGAGTCAACTTGGAGACGGCGCTCTACAAGAAGACCTTGATTTGTTTTAGAATAGTTAGTTTAGATCCATTGTTAAAGATTAGATAGTGTGGTATGCTCAAGTTCACAACACATACACGTTTCATGTTTTGGTTTTCGCTTTAACCGATCTTGGTTTTCATGAATAGAATTATATCAAAACAAGTTTACATGATTTAATATATATTAGATTTGATCTATATACATGTATACTTCATATTCTTAGAATAACTTATTTTGATAACCTATTCATGTATTGGGTTTGTATTTAAACAAAACTTATTTTTGGATTTAATATCAAAAACATTGATATATATCTCTTTCATGTATATTGGATTTTATCCATATACTATATACTTCAAAGTTGTTTCAATTGAAAACACCTAGAGGGGGGTGAATAGGTGTAAATGCTAATCTAACAATCTTTTTAAACAAGTATGAATGAATGATGCAACGGTCTCTCAAAACAAGACTAGAAGCCGGATGCCCTGTGAAGGGTTCTGAACTCCTTCCTCGTGATTCCTCTAGATAAGAGTTAGATGTGCGTATTGCAATCTTGTTGTATGAGAATTGATTGACAAGTTAGCAAGAAATGAATTGGAAGTAATAATGAAGTGCACACAAGATATATCACAAGAAATGAAAGCAATAACACAAACTAAAAGTAAAGAGCAATAGAGAGCAAGAACAAAAACAATCGCAAACACAAAGTATTTGTTTCGAGGTTCGAGCCACCGCTCTAATCCCCGCCTTTACCGCCGTGAAAGGTTTCCACTATCCATCGAGGACTTTACAAGGTCTACCGAAGACCGGAGTACCGAACTCCACCACTTATAAACCTCTATCGAAGAGGTATCTCAACAAGAACAAGAAGAAGGAACAAGTAGCCAAGTGATCACCAAAAGGATCACAAACTTCTTACAAACTTTCTCTTTACAACTTCCTTATAGAATGAGGATGGGATTTTTGGCTCTAGAAGTGTAGTGAGAAAAACAAACTCAGTTGTAAATGAAACTTGCTTGAAAACACAACTGAAAAACAATAGCCAAGAGAGAATTGAGAGCTTTGAAAACTTTTCTTTCTTTTTCAAACTTTTAAAACTAGGTATTTTTCTTGGTCCTTTTTGCAAGAGACCAACCCTCTCTATTTATAGGGAGAGGAGGGGATTAAAACATCATTTAATTAAGTTTATATGGTCCGAAATTACTCCCCAAAAGATCAGGAAATTCTGCTATTCAAAAAGCTAACAAAAATAGATTTCAGAAAATCACTAAAGAGGAAAGAGCCGTTGGGACTCCAAGCAGGCTGTCGGTCGACCGGCAGCCCATCTGGCATATAGCCGTTGGCCGCGGTCGACTGGTTGGTCGACCGGCGGCAAAGGGGCAAACACAGTTTTTAACTGTCGGTCGACCGACAAAAAACAGAGAGCAAGCTGATTTCGGTCGGTCGATCGGTCGGTCGACTGACAGACGTGCACAAGCGTGCACGTCCTTGACACAGGACACGGTCGACCGTCCTGGCCTGGAATAGGTCCGGACGACCGGCCCGGTCGACCGCCAGGCCTGAAACAGATTTTGAAGTAGGATTTTTCTGGACTTGGTAAAATTTTCAAAATAATTTTGTAGGGAAATATGGCTAAGTATCATGCTGAAAAGATAGATATATATGATATAAACAAGATATAAAATTTGTAAAAATTTGAATCATGTATAGAGACCAAAGCATGAACTTAAAACAAATACCAAAACTAAAAACTTATTTTGAAAAGTGTGTGTGTGTTTTAGAGCCAATTTACCACAACCTCAAACTTTAACAAACTAAGTCTTACACAGGTTCTAGGTGACTACAAAGTCTTCAAGTGGGCTTCTCCATATGATCTTACAAGCTTGATTCTTGAACCCGAAATGAACCAACTTGAGTCAAAACAACCTTCATTTAGGGAAGAAAACTCCATGAATCTTTAGAACCCTGAAACACACTTAAACAATAAACATGATTAGTACAAATAACTATATATGTTTTGGAATCATCAAAACTCAATAAAACGGGTGATTGTAACCTTGGGCCAACAATCTCCCCCTTTTTAATGATGACAAAACATATAAGTTATTTTATAATAATAAGGGAAAAGAGTTTGGAAGCTCCCCCTCAAACTATGCTATGTATAAATGGAGTATCCCTATTTTAAAGTACGGTATTTAAATAAAATATACTGGTATTTTAAATGTGTACATGTATTAATTTTTCATGTGATATAATATTACTCGTTGTTAGTAATATCTATATCGTTATTAATTATTTATCTGATGTGGTGTTTAAGTGTTGCCAGTATTATTACTATTTATATTTTTGCAGGTGTGTTATTCCTGAGCAGATTTCCTTCTCCCTTCATTTCTTTCCCTTGTATTGTTCCCTACTCCTAATCCTATACTGGATTCATTACCCATTAAGCTTACCCAAACCCATTAGTCGAGCCCATACCCTCGAACCCATTATCTATTGAGAACCTATACCTATTTTCTACCCAAACCCACAACCCGAACCTATTACCCATTTACCTATTTGGATCCTGCCCATACCAATTTGATTTCTTAACCCATTATCAACCTAATACCATTTACCCATTAGCCCGAAACCCATTTAATCCTAACAACCAAATCTGAATCAAATCCAAATCCTAACTAATCCCCTAAATCACAAATCCCAATCCCTAAATAATCTTCAAACCTAAAACTAATCTCCCAATTGCATCAGCCACCTGGCCTGGTCCTTGCCGCACCCAAGAGCAGCATGCCGAGCTCCTTGGCCGCCCCTCTCCCTTGGCAGCCGTAGCAACTCCAGCCTCCGCAACAGCAGCCCGTGGCCGCCTCACCCAGCCGCAGTTCTGCACTCCCCCTGTAATCCAGCCCAGAGATCCAGCAGCCTGGCGCGCAGTCCAGGCCAAGCACAGCCCCTGTTGGCTGCCCTTCCTCCTTGGCGGCGCAACCAGCAGATCCAGCCGAGTTCCTCAGCAACCAGCAGCCGCAACAGCGACACACGACACCAACACGGCAGCCGCAACGGCGACACGGCATCGTCCCAATAGCCCCTCGATGTGAGTGTTTCTCTCTATCTCTCTCATTCTTTAATTGGAGTAATTGTAGATGTCTTTGTGTATGTGATGAATCATTTGATGTATTATATTATTATGCGTATTGTAACGCCCCGATCCCACGGATACGGGGACGTCACTGCGACGTATATACGTAGGTCAGAACTACCCTCCCGTATATACGCTAAGCATCAGTACAGACAAGAATCAGAGTACGGAAGCAAATGGTGCATTATACATTCCAACACATATATATATACAATCACAGAGTTATCACCAGAGGTGATGAATATCACAATAATAATACATCACAGATATGCGCAAATGCGAGAGTACAAGAGATATACATATATGAACAGCATAAAAGGGCGCTCACATACAAGTATACAAGGAAATGTACAAGTATGAATAGAAAAAGGGCACTCACATACAAGTATACAAGGAAATGTACAAGTATGAATAGAAAAAGGGCACTCACGAGTTTAAAAGAAAAACTCGAGAGACTCACAAGGGGGCCTAGAAGGATGGAGCTCTGGATGATCGGCTGGGGGTCCACGCTACCGCTACGCTACTCTGAGCAGCAACAGGAAACCCATACGCTCCAAGCTCCGAAACCTGGACATGAGAATCCAGGGGAGTCAGTGAAACTCCCAGGCGAGTAGGAATATGGATGCCAGGTGGCGAGTCAGGAGGAGCACAGGTGTCAAGTACAGAAGACAGGAGGGTTAGAACACAAATGAAGTATATATGAACGGGTATGACATAATCATCATAAAACAGGAAAACCAAGTGAAGCTGATTACAAGCAAAAGTGATTGTATACGCTTAAGTCACGGTCCCATGAGACTAATACATCGAAGGAATAATCCAAACAAGGAAACCCTCATCTATATACCATTATCTCATGCCACAGAAATCCAAGCGTATAGAATCAGAGTTGCAAATCATATGAAAGCCAAACAGGAATACAAAACGGGAATCATAACATGTATAGCAAGTGTAACAGGAATCATAACATGAACCTATAACTGGAATCTATTATTATTATTACTTGTCTGACCCATATATCTAGGTATGTGACCTGGTGTACGGCCAACCCACATACATCCATATATAAGCAAGCCAAGGGTTGTTAACGGAAACAGATGGAGAACTGATATCACTTCTTATAGTAGTTCCCATACACCTGGGACCAGTTTGGAGGCCCTAAGTCCCCCTAACACGTATCTTCTGTGGGCCCAAAGTCCCACTAACACGAATCGTCAATATTTTATTCCACTACTATAAGCAAGGTATCATTCCGGCATCCATCACTTCCTCCCATTCCCATACAAGTTGTCCTTTTTATGGTTATTAACGTAATTAACAGATTACGGGAATAACTGGACATAACAGGAATAGCCCAACAGATTCAAGAGGTGGCCCCCACCGAGTATGGTGTGGCACTTTGTTCTGAGGGGATGGATTCTAGAGGTGGCCCCCACAGATTCAAGAGGTGGCCCCCGCCGAGGATGGTGTGGCACTTTGCTCTGTGTGGCACTTAGTCCCATAATAACAAGACAGGATTCCCGTAAACATGATAATCACAAAGTCAAGTATATCATGCTGGGTGTTAAGTGATAGCATGACAAGATGATGATATTTAACAAGCAACCAAACATGACAAGAGATGGATAATAGTCTGGGTAAGTCATAATATAACAAAGGTCTTGCCAATTAGTGGCATGTCAGATGGTCAGGTAATAACACAGTTGCCAAAGTGATATACATGTGTTAAAAGGTAGCATATAACTGACAGGTCTGAGATAATAGCAGGGCAAGTGATAACATATCAGAAACCAAGAATACAACGACCACGAAGGGTCTGCCACGCATAGTATATGATAAAGAAGTAAGCATATCAATAGCATGGCACAAGTACAAGATGAAGCTACCATAATATGAGCAATTGTAGTGCAATACATGAATATGGAAATAAGAAGCGAAATACTTATCGACCGATGAAACGGGAAACTCAAATAGAGAAGAGCGAGACTACTCGCCTAAATCACCAATATGCCAAAAGATCCAAAATCCACGGAAGCTCGGGATGCGCCACAAAACCTGATATAAATATGTAGAGAGAAGAGGAGAGAGAAGGAGAGAAGGTAAGATGATGTTTGTCAAGTGACAAGTCAAGCAATACCAATACATGATATAAGGCTAGAGGGTAAGGTTCATATTCAAGAAAGGAATCAACTAAGACAACCAGCTAAAGTTAGTCGACTAGGATGGAAGAGTAGTCGACTAATAGTGGAGTTAGTCGACTAACAGTTTGGTATAGTCGACTAAAACTGGGTTCCAGAGAGTTGGGATTCTGTTTCAGGAAAAGTTAGTCGGCTAGGTGGAAAAGGTAGTCGACTAACAGACATCTCAAGTCGACTAACAGTCATGTCAAGTCGACTAATACTGAGTAACAGAGAGTTTGGGTTTCTGGTTCAGGAAAGGTTAGTCGACTAGGGTCAAGGGAGTAGTCGACTAATCGAGGTTTCTAGTCGACCAATAATTAACCTAAGTCGACTAAAACTGTGCTCCAGAAAGGTTACGTTTCAGCTAGGGTTTTCTAGTCGACTAATCTATAGGTCTAGTCGACTAATCGTGGGAAACAGCAAACAGAACAGATTTTCTAGGGTTTTGTTTGATGGCTAAATAATCATGGATTTGAAGACACAATTGAACATGATAGATAAACTTAAGTATACTAAGAATTAATCAAGCCTTGGTGATGAAAATTACTTACCAAAAGGAGTGGTTGATGATGGAAAAGAGAGTGGAGATGTTGGTGGAGTTGATGAAGTTGTTGGAGTTGATGACCTTGTGGTGGCTTCCCATGGAGATGAAGGAGGAAGAAGATGAAGGAGAGAAGTTGGAGTAGGTGTGGTGGTGGAGATGAAGGAGATGGAGGTGGCTAGGGTTTGGCTCTTGGTGAAGAGAAGAAAGAGAAAGGTGAAGTGAAGAATGAAGTGAAAAAGGATTAGAAATGAAAAGGAAAAGTATTTATAGGTTTTTGGATTTGTGAAGGTGATGCAATTAAAGTAGAAGAGAGGGGGGTTTTTGCAAAGTGGAGGAGGGGGATGAGTGTCCCTCTTTTGGCCACTTGGCCGGCCATGGAAGAGAGAGAGAAAGAGATATTTGTGGTGGAGATATCTTGGAGGAAGTGTGTGGAAGTTGGGATTTTGGAAAAGATTGGAATTTTGGAAAATGGAAAAGCTTGTGGCTTGTGGAGGAAGGAAGAAAATAAAGGAAAAGGAAAAAGGAAAAGGAATTCATATGAGGAGATATTTTCTTGGAAAAGAATTTGAAAATAATGAAAGTGGCGGATTCCCGGGATTCAGTTGCGGATGCGGAAATCTTTCGGGAAAATACCGGAATCGTCCGAAATTCAAGTATCTCGGAACGACCCGAAATAATTACCAAAAATCAAGAATATAATACTAAGTATAATAGTGAAATCCGTTTTAAGAAATACTTTATAGTTTTAAAACTAAAAATCCCGGAATCAGCTACCTACCGACTCCGATGGAATTTTCATAAATTCATAAAATCCTCAGAAAAAGAATGTAGGTAGAAAATATGATTCTAAGGAATAATGCCTAAAGGACTTCTAGAAATTCCTAGCTGATTGTGAAATAAAAATCCGGGAATCGGTCAACGGAACTGGCCGACACCGGTTTTGAAGACTTTCATTTTAATTCCAGAAAAATTTAGAAAATAATAGAAAATATATAATATTGGAAAATGATATTTGAAACAGAAATCGGTCAAATCAGAATACCGGAAAGACCAAATCGAGTAATACACTAGGATCGGGTCTTCGGTTCAGACTAGGGCTGACTCCGAGTCCACGAATCCAAATCCAAGATAAAACAGTCATATAAGGAATTCATAATACAGAATAAATACAGGAAACAAATCGAAAAAATACGACCGAAAATCTGAATACGCAACTAAGTACGTATTCCGGGAACGGGGTATTACACGTATGGAGATCTTTAAGTTTGGATGCGGATCGTCATCCCCTTTTATTTTACATGTTGAATGTATGGAAATATGACATGCACATAAATATCTATGATGTTGGAACCCCCATGTTTATCCTATGAGTATCTAGATATTAGTGTAGACTATGCATGTTGGAATGTATGAATGTATTGTAGAGAATATGGGAAGAAGAATGGATGTATCCCAGACCTTTCTATGGCTGACAGAGCCTGATTAGTCGACTAATAGCAGGTATTAGTCGACTAATGGCTCTGTTAGTCGACTAGTATATTTCCCCATAGTCGACTAACCCTCCTTCCAGGAATTGTTGGACTCTCTGTATTTCCCTGCTGGTCGACTTGATACTTTTAGTAGTCGACTAACAGTTAGTGTAGTCGACTAACCCCTAGACCTAGTCGACTAATAGATTGACCTGGGACTGTGTAACTTACTGCTTCTCTGTCAGTCGACTTGGCCTTCTTCCCTGGTCGACCAATCCCCTTACTAGTCGACTTGGACCACCCTATTAGTCGACTAAGCATCCTTCTAGTCGACTATTCGTTTTCCCTAGTCGACTATTATTAGCTGTCTGCTGTGTATAGTTCTTTCATTGGATTGTAGACTTTACCCTCGAGTATGTAATGACTATTGATGGATGTATATGACTTCAAGAGATAGATATTGGTGGTAATGACTTGATCATGATAGATCTTAGATGCATGTACATGTCATGTTGCTGAGTGTTGGGACATCATGATTGATCTTAATAGAAGGGGGAATTGTGAATACTTATGGATCAGGGTAGATTGATGGAGAGAGAGAGAGGACTAGTACTGATTATGGATATATGTTGGAACGACGATTAATGTATCAGATTTCTTGATGTGTATTGATACTTAGTGATCAAGTAACTATTGGAAATAAGAGTTGGTTGTAACGACTTTGGATTATTAGAAGCTAGAGTTCTTAGATGTACTCAATCGATTATATTATTTGAATATGGATGAGTTGTTAGTATTGACTTATAGGTGAACTATTTTAGATTGTAGTCCTTTGAGGACATTTCCATTCCTTACTTGTGATCTTGGTGTCTGTTATATTAGTTGATCTTGAGGATACCAATAGACTGCTATTTATTGCTGTTACTCAGTAATAGGGGATAGAATTATTGTGAGAGTAAATCCATCGATATCGGTGATATTATATATTCAGAGTTTGATGGCTTTTACTATTTGACCTCTGTTATTGGTGACCCGAGGATTAGAGTAGATTGACATGATGAGAGAACTGGTTATTGGATCATTAGACTGGTGGATTACTGTACCGGATTACTTTGACATGAATTGATATTTGACCGTCAGGATGACTATTGAGGGCAGATTCATGATGACTATTGATATCGGTTATTATTATATGCAGTACAGGCATATGAGATATTGACTGGTTCTAGATTAGATTGTCCATTGAGTAGCATCTGGATTCGTTATTGTATGAATTCATGTTATTGAAAGTTACTGGGAAAATATTGTTAGACTGTAACACATTCATTGTTATATTGTTCCACCGTTTATACGGTAATATTGTTCACATTGTTATTGTTACATTGATATTGTTATTGTCACTGTATCGTCCCAGTAATCGAAATGACATGGATATTGATTGTTATAAATGATAATATAAATTGACAACTTACACTGGGATTGGGAAAATTGATGGAGGAGACAGCGTCTGTATTTTGGGTGGACTTAGGATACAGGTTGCGCAGCCGAGATACGGTTCCACTGCAGGGTTCCGGGGGATGACTGACATCCCGTATTGTTCATATTGTCATTGTTATTGACACATTGTTATTGTTATTGACTACCTAGCGGTAGGACCTGGTTCAGCGCCAGGTGATTGGGCCGTGGTTCCGGGTATGTACGGAACCCACCTAAAGCATGGACAAAGTCTCTTCTATTAATTTCAATAACTTAGGACCCTGATTGACACGTGTAGTAGGCGTAGTATGTGATGCGTCAATTACAGGTGGCAATTGGTGTTCGCTGACATAATAAATGATAATAAATTGTTTATAGCATATTGTGACCGACTATAATCACATGACTGTATACATGATTGTAACCAGGACCAGATTATTATAACCAAGACCAGACTTGTGACCAGACTTGGATACCAGCCTAGTGATATGTGATAGGTTACCTATTGTGATATCAGTTGCTTGCTTACTATTGATCAGTTGTTGCCTATCTTTATTCGTGTTGTTATCAGATATACTACAGTTCAGTTATTTATCATGTTATTTAGTTTCTTATATCTGCAGTTGTTCTTGTTATTACTTTAGGCACATTGTTTCTTCTGCACGAGCTGTTCCCTTTACACACACACTCATCATGGTCGCGTTCTGACGACCCTGGATTTGCACGTCCAGATATTGGACGATTGTTTCAATTGTGCAGGTGTTCGTTGAGACCGTCTATAATGCAAGGAGCTGGACTCTCTCTCTCTCTCTTTGATTCTGGTACTCTTGCATTTTCTTTTCCTGCTATTATTCCTTGATTCTTGTATATCACATTTAGCCTGTCATTCTATTCCTTATTTCATCTCAGATCCTGTGTGGTCTTATATGTATTATTGCAGTGACCGATGAGTATTTTAGTTCTGATTTATAGCTTGTTCAGGTTACTTTAGGCTTAGCGTATATATGTGGGGTATTTTCCTCGCGTATATACGTCGCCGACTCGTGTCGCGTCTCCTCTCCAGTGTATTTTGGGAAGCGGGGCGTGACAGGGTTTTCTTGGTATCAGAGCGTCAGGTTTCGACATAAATCGAACTTGATTCTTACCAGTAATTTGAATGAGCTATAATTACACTGCAATATACATATACTACCCAATGATATTGTATCCACTTTGAATTGATTGTCCTCCCTTTGAAAATCCATCCCTTTGATCTTCCAATCTATCTGATTGCGTCTATTCTTTCAGAGTAATCTTGATTCCTATTCTCCTTGTCTATTCTATTTTGCTGATCTTGTCTTTTGGGAATTGTTCACTTCATTCTGAATCTGATAGCAGAGATCAGAGCGCGCAGCGGAATCGGGGTGTCCCAACGAGGCGACGTGGAAGCTTGTTGTGTTCTCTCTTGATTTTGGATTCTTTCTACCATTCCCTACCTTATTTGAATTTTGAGGACGAAATTTTTATTAAGGTGGGTAGAATGTAATATCCCTATTTTTAAAGTACGATATTTGAATAAAATATACTGGTATTTTAAATGTGTACATGTATTAATTTTTCATGTGATATAATATTACTCGTTGTTAGTAATATCTATATCGTTATTAATTATTTATCTGATGTGGTGTTTAAGTGTTGCCAGTATTATTACTATTTATATTTTTGCAGGTGTGTTATTCCTGAGCAGATTTCCTTCTCCCTTCATTTCTTTCCCTTGTATTGTTCCCTACTCCTAATCCTATACCGGATTCATTACCCATTAAGCTTACCCAAACCCATTAGTCGAGCCCATACCCTCGAACCCATTATCTATTGAGAACCTATACCTTTTTTCTACCCAAACCCACAACCCGAACCTATTACCCATTTACCTATTTGGATCCTGCCCATACCCATTTGGATTTCTTAACCCATTATCAACCTAATACCATTTACCCATTAGCCCGAAACCCATTTAATCCTAACAACCAAATCTGAATCAAATCCAAATCCTAACTAATCCCCTAAATCACAAATCCCAATCCCTAAATAATCTCCAAACCTAAAACTAATCTCCCAATTGCATCAGCCACCTGGCCTGGTCCTTGCCGCACCCAAGAGCAGCATGCCGAGCTCCTTGGCTGCCCCTCTCCCTTGGCAGCCGTAGCAACTCCAGCCTCCGCAAAAGCAGCTCGTGGCCGCCTCACCCAGCCGCAGTTCTGTACCCCCCTGTAATCCAGCCCAGAGATCCAGCAGCCTGGCGCGCAGTCCAGGCCGAGCACAGCCCCTGTTGGCTGCCCTTCCTCCTTGGCGGCGCAACCAGCAACCGCAACAGCGACACACGGCACCAACACGGCAGCCGCAACGGCGACACGGCATCGTCCCAACAGCCCTCGATGTGAGTGTTTCTCTCTATCTCTCTCATTCTTTAATTGGAGTAATTGTAGATGTCTTTGTGTATGTGATGAATCATTTGATGTGTTATATTATTATGCGTATGGAGATATTTAAGTTTGGATGCGGATCGTCATCCCCTTTTATTTTACATGTTGAATGTATGGAAATATGACATGCACATAAATATCTATGATGTTGGAAGCCCCATATTTATCCTATGAGTATCTAGATTATTAGTGTAGACTATGCATGTTGGAATGTATGAATGTATTGTAGAGAATATGGGAAGAAGAATGGATGTATCCCAGACCTTTCTGTGGCTGACAGAGCCTGATTAGTCGACTAATAGCAGGTATTAGTCGACTAATGGCTCTGTTAGTCGACTAGTATATTTCCCCATAGTCGACTAACCCTCCTTCCAGGAATTGTTGGACTCTCTGTATTTTCCTGCTGGTCGACTTGATACTTTTAGTAGTCGACTAACAGTTAGTGTAGTCGACTAACCCCTAGACCTAGTCGACTAATAGATTGACCTGGGACTGTGTAACTTACTGCTTCTCTGTCAGTCGACTTGGCCTTCTTCCCTGGTCGACCAATCCCCTTACTAGTCGACTTGGACCACCCTATTAGTCGACTAAGCATCCTTCTAGTCGACTATTCGTTTTCCCTAGTCGATTATTATTAGCTGTCTGCTGTGTATAGTTCTTTCATTGGATTGTAGACTTTACCCTCGAGTATGTAATGACTATTGATGGATGTATATGACTTCAAGAGATAGATATTGGTGGTAATGACTTGATCATGATAGATCTTAGATGCATGTACATGTCATGTTGCTGAGTGTTGGGACATCATGATTGATCTTAATAGAAGGGGGAATTGTGAATACTTATGGATCAGGGTAGATTGAGGGAGAGAGAGAGAGGACTAGTACTGATTATGGATATATGTTGGAACGACGATTAATGTTTCAGATTTCTTGATGTGTATTGATACTTAGTGATCAAGTAACTATTGGAAATAAGAGTTGGTTGTAACGACTTTGGATTATTAGAAGCTAGAGTTCTTAGATGTACTCAATCGATTATATTATTTGAATATGGATGAGTTGTTAATATTGACTTATAGGTGAACTATTTTAGATTGTAGTCCTTTGAGGACATTTCCATTCCTTACCTGTGATCTTGGTGTCTGTTATATTAGTTGATCTTGAGGATACCAATAGACTGCTATTTATTGCTGTTACTCAGTAATAGGGGATAGAATTATTGTGAGAGTAAATCCATCGATATCGGTGATATTATATATTCAGAGTTTGATGGCTTTTACTGTTTGACCTCTGTTATTGGTGACCCGAGGATTAGAGTAGATTGACATGATGAGAGAACTGGTTATTGGATCATTAGACTGGTGGATTACTGTACCGGATTACTTTGACATGAATTGATATTTGACCGTCAGGATGACTATTGAGGGCAGATTCATGATGACTATTGATATCGGTTATTGTTATATGCAGTACAGGCATATGAGATATTGACTGGTTCTAGATTAGATTGTCCATTGAGTAGCATCTGGATTCGTTATTGTATGAATTCATGTTATTGAAAGTTACTGGGAAAATATTGTTAGACTGTAACACATTCATTGTTATATTGTTCCACCGTTTATACGGTAACATTGTTCACATTGTTATTGTTACATTGATATTGTTATTGTCACTGTATCGTCCCAGTAATCGAAATGACATGGATATTGATTGTTATAAATGATAATATAAATTGACAACTTACACTGGGATTGGGGAAATTGATGGAGGAGACAGCGTCTATATTTTGGGTGGACCTAGGATACAGGTTGCGCAGCCGAGATACGGTTCCACTGCAGGGTTCCGGGGGATGACTGACATCCCGTATTGTTCATATTGTCATTGTTATTGACACATTGTTATTGTTATTGACTACCTAGCGGTAGGACCTGGTTCAGCGCCAGGTGATTGGGCCGTGGTTCCGGGTATGTACGGAACCCACCTAAAGCATGGACAAAGTCTCTTCTATTAATTTCAATAATTTAGGACCCTGATTGACATGTGTAGTAGGCGTAGTATGGGATGCGTCAATTACAGGTGGCAATTGGTGTTCGCTGACATAATAAATGATAATAAATTGTTTATAGCATATTGTGACCGACTATAATCACATGACTGTATACATGATTGTAACTAGGACCAGATTATTATAACCAAGACCAGACTTGTGACCAGACTTGGATACCAGCCTAGTGATATGTGATAGGTTACCTATTGTGATATCAGTTGCTTGCTTACTATTGATCAGTTGTTGCCTATCTTATTCGTGTTGTTATCAGATATACTACAGTTCAGTTATTTATCATGTTATTTAGTTTCTTATATCTGCAGTTGTTCTTGTTATTACTTTAGGCACATTGTTTCTTCTGCACGAGCTGTTCCCTTTACACACACACTCACCATGGTCGCGTTCTGACGACCCTGGATTTGCACGTCCAGATATTGGACGATTGTTTCAATTGTGCAGGTGTTCGTTGAGACCGTCTATAATGCAAGGAGCTGGACTCTCTCTCTCTCTCTCTTTGATTCTGGTACTCTTGCATTTTCTTTTCCTGCTATTATTCCTTGATTCTTGTATATCACATTTAGCCTGTCATTCTATTCCTTATTTCATTTCAGATCCTGTGTAGTCTTATATGTATTATTGCAGTGACCGATGAGTATTTTAGTTCTGATTTATAGCTTGTTCAGGTTACTTTAGGCTTAGCGTATATATGTGGGGTATTTTCCTCGCGTATTTACGTCGCCGACTCGTGTCGCGTCTCCTCTCCAGTGTATTTTGGGAAGCGGGGCGTGACAGGGTTTTCTTGGTATCAGAGCGTCAGGTTTCGACATAAATCGAACTTGATTCTTACCAGTAATTTGAATGAGCTATAATTACACTGCAATATACATATACTACCCAATGATATTGTATCCACTTTGAATTGATTGTCCTCCCTTTGAAAATCCATCCCTTTGATCTTCCAATCTCTCTGATTGCGTCTATTCTTTCAGAGTAATCTTGATTCCTATTCTCCTTATCTATTCTATTTTGCTGATCTTGTCTTTTGGGAATTGTTCACTTCATTCTGAATCTGATAGCAGAGATCAGAGCGCGCAGCGGAATCGTGGTGTCCCAACGAGGCGACGTGGAAGCTTGTTGTGTTCTCTCTTTATTTTGGATTCTTTCTACCATTCCCTACCTTATTTGAATTTCGAGGACGAAATTTTTATTAAGGTGGGTAGAATGTAATATCCCTATTTTTAAAGTACGATATTTGAATAAAATATACTGGTATTTTAAATGTGTACATGTATTAATTTTTCATGTGATATAATATTACTCGTTGTTAGTAATATCTATATCGTTATTAATTATTTATCTGATGTGGTGTTTAAGTGTTGCCAGTATTATTACTATTTATATTTTTGCAGGTATGTTATTCCTGAGCAGATTTCCTTCTCCCTTCATTTCTTTCCCTTGTATTGTTCCCTACTCCTAATCCTATACCGGATTCATTACCCATTAAGCTTACCCAAACCCATTAGTCGAGCCCATACCCTCGAACCCATTATCTATTGAGAACCTATACCTACTTTCTACCCAAACCCACAACCCGAACCTATTACCCATTTACCTATTTGGATCCTGCCCATACCAATTTGGATTTCTTAACCCATTATCAACCTAATACCATTTACCCATTAGCCCGAAACCCATTTAATCCTAACTACCAAATCTGAATCAAATCCAAATCCTAACTAATCCCCTAAATCACAAATCCCAATCCCTAAATAATCTCCAAACCTAAAACTAATCTCCCAATTGCATCAGCCACCTGGCCTGGTCCTTGCCGCACCCAAGAGCAGCATGCCGAGCTCCTTGGCTGCCCCTCTCCCTTGGCAGCCATAGCAACTCCAGCCTCCGCAACAGCAGCCCGTGGTCGCCTCACCCAGCCGCAGTTCTGCACTCCCCCTGTAATCCAGCCCAGAGATCCAGCAGCCTGGCGCGCAGTCCAGGCCGAGCACAGCCCCTGTTGGCTGCCCTTCCTCCTTGGCGGCGCAACCAGCAGATCCAGCCGAGTTCCTCAGCAACCAGCAGCCGCAACAGCGACACACGGCACCAACACGGCAGCCGCAACGGCGACACGGCATCATCCCAACAGCCCCTCGATGTGAGTGTTTCTCTCTATCCCTCTCATTCTTTAATTGGAGTAATTGTAGATGTCTTTGTGTATGTGATGAATCATTTGATGTGTTATATTATTATGCGTATGGAGATCTTTAAGTTTGGATGCGGATCGTCATCCCCTTTTATTTTACATGTTGAATGTATGGAAATATGACATGCACATAAATATCTATGATGTTGGAACCCCCATGTTTATCCTATGAGTATCTAGATTATTAGTGTAGACTATGCATGTTGGAATGTATGAATGTATTGTAGAGAATATGGGAAGAAGAATGGATGTATCCCAGACCTTTCTGTGGCTGACAGAGCCTGATTAGTCGACTAATAGCAGGTATTAGTCGACTAATGGCTCTGTTAGTCAACTAGTATATTTCCCCATAGTCGACTAACCCTCCTTCCAGGAATTGTTGGACTCTCTGTATTTCCCTGCTGGTCGACTTGATACTTTTAGTAGTCGACTAACAGTTAGTGTAGTCGACTAACCCCTAGACCTAGTCGACTAATAGATTGACCTGGGACTGTGTAACTTACTGCTTCTTTGTCAGTCGACTTGGCCTTCTTCCCTGGTCTACCAATCCCCTTACTAGTCGACTTGGACCACCCTATTAGTCGACTAAGCATCCTTCTAGTCGACTATTCGTTTTCCCTAGTCGACTATTATTAGCTGTCTGCTGTGTATAGTTCTTTCATTGGATTGTAGACTTTACCCTCGAGTATGTAATGACTATTGATGGATGTATATGACTTCAAGAGATAGATATTGGTGGTAATGACTTGATCATGATAGATCTTAGATGCATGTACATGTCATGTTGCTGAGTGTTGGGACATCATGATTGATCTTAATAGAAGGGGGAATTGTGAATACTTATGGATCAGGGTAGATTGATGGAGAGAGAGAGAGAGAGAGAGGACTAGTACTGATTATGGATATATGTTTGAACGACGATTAATGTATCAGATTTCTTGATGTGTATTGATACTTAGTGATCAAGTAACTATTGGAAATAAGAGTTGGTTGTAATGACTTTGGATTATTAGAAGCTAGAGTTCTTAGATGTACTCAATCGATTATATTATTTGAATATGGATGAGTTGTTAGTATTGACTTATAGGTGAACTATTTTAGATTGTAGTACTTTGAGGACATTTTCATTCCTTACTTGTGATCTTGTGTCTGTTATATTAGTTGATCTTGAGGATACCAATAGACTGCTATTTATTGCTGTTACTCAGTAATAGGGGATAGAATTATTGTGAGAGTAAATCCATCGATATCGGTGATATTATATATTCAGAGTTTGATGGCTTTTACTGTTTGACCTCTGTTATTGGTGACCCGAAGATTAGAGTAGATTGACATGATGAGAGAACTGGTTATTGGATCATTAGACTGGTGGATTACTGTACCGGATTACTTTGACATGAATTGATATTTGACCGTCAGGATGACTATTGAGGGCAGATTCATGATGACTATTGATATCGGTTATTGTTATATGCAGTACAGGCATATGAGATATTGACTGGTTCTAGATTAGATTGTCCATTGAGTAGCATCTGGATTCGTTATTGTATGAATTCATGTTATTGAAAGTTACGGGAAAAATATTGTTAGACTGTAACACATTCATTGTTATATTGTTCTACCGTTTATACGGTAATATTGTTCACATTGTTATTGTTACATTGATATTGTTATTGTCACTGTATCGTCCCAGTAATCGAAATGACATGGATATTGATTGTTATAAATGATAATATAAATTGACAACTTACACTGGGATTGGGGAAATTGATGGAGGAGACAGCGTCTGTATTTTGGGTGGACCTCGGATACAGGTTGCGCAGCCGAGATACGGTTCCACTGTAGGGTTCCGGGGGATGACTGACATCCCGTATTGTTCATATTGTCATTGTTATTGACACATTGTTATTGTTATTGACTACCTAGCGGTAGGACCTGGTTCAGCGCCAGGTGATTGGGCCGTTGTTCCGGGTATGTACGGAACCCACCTAAAGCATGGACAAAGTCTCTTCTATTAATTTCAATAACTTAGAACCCTGATTGACACGTGTAGTAGGCGTAGTATGGGATGCGTCAATTACAGGTGGCAATTGGTGTTCGCTGACATAATAAATGATAATAAATTGTTTATAGCATATTGTGACCGACTATAATCACATGACTGTATACATGATTGTAACCAGGACCAGATTATTATAACCAAGACCAGATTTGTGACCAGACTTGGAAACCAGCCTAGTGATATGTGATAGGTTACCTATTGTGACATCAGTTGCTTGCTTACTATTGATCAGTTGTTGCCTATCTTTATTCGTGTTGTTATCAGATATACTACAGTTCAGTTACTTATCATGTTATTTAGTTTCTTATATCTGCAGTTGTTCTTGTTATTACTTTAGGCACATTGTTTCTTCTGCACGAGCTGTTCCCTTTACACACACACTCACCATGGTCGCGTTCTGACGACCCTGGATTTGCACGTCCAGATATTGGACGATTGTTTCCATTGTGCAGGTGTTCGTTGAGACCGTCCATAATGCAAGGAGCTGGACTCTCTCTCTCTTTTATTCTGGTACTCTTGCATTTTCTTTTCCTGCTATTATTCCTTGATTCTTGTATATCACATTTAGCCTGTCATTCTATTCCTTATTTCATTTCATATCCTGTGTAGTCTTATATGTATTATTGCAGTGACCGATGAGTATTTTAATTCTGATTTATAGCTTGTTCAGGTTACTTTAGGCTTAGCGTATATATGTGGGGTATTTTCCTCGCGTATATACGTCGCCGACTCGTGTCGCGTCTCCTCTCCAGTGTATTTTGGAAAGCGGGGCGTGACAATAAAAGAATGACTATGTATACACATGCATACAAAACATAATGCATAAAAACTAAAACTCAAAATGCATATCAATCATATCAAACTAAACTTTTTCTCCCCCTTTTTGTCATACATCAAAAAGGGTAAACAAAGTTAAAAAACATTTTCTTCAACATTTTCTTCATGAATCCAAAATACAAACATTCAACTCACCACAAATAAAAGAAAATCTAACATAGTAAAGAGGTTTTGTAAAAATATCGGCAAGTTGAAAATCGGTAGAAACATAATCAATATCGATATCACCTTTCTCATAATGATCTCTAAGAAAGTGATACCGAATGTCAATGTGATTAGTTTTACTATGTTGATTTGCATTTTTAGTCATATGAATAGTACTAGTATTATCACACAATATTTTAATATGATCAAAATGCAAATCATAGTCAAGGAGAGTATGTTTCATCCAAAGAACTTGTGCACAACAAGCTCCGGCCGCAACATACTCCGCCTCGTCGGTTGAAAGGGCTACCGAATTTTGCTTTTTGGAAGACCAAGAAACAAGACAATTACCAAGAAATTGACATGTTCCACTTGTTCTCTTCCTATCTACCCTACAACCCACATAGTCGGCATCCGAATAACTCGTCATTGTAAATTGTCAAGTCTTCGGATACCATAAACCCATTTCAATTGTGCCCTTAAGGTATCTAATAATGCGTTTTACCGCAACTAAATGAGACTCCTTAGGACATGATTGAAAACGAGCACAAAGACATACACAAAACATAATATCCGGCCTACTAGCCGTCAAATACAACAAACTACCAATCATGCTACGATAAAGCTTAATGTCTACACTTTTACCTTGTTCATCCTTGTCAAGCTTTGTGATTGTTGCCATGGTAGTTTTGCTCACTTTAGCTCCTTCAAGCCCGAACCTCTTGATAAGTTCCTTTGTGTACTTGGCTTGATTGATGAAGATCCCATCCTTTCTTTGCTTGATTTGGAGACCAAGGAAATAGTTGAGCTCACCCATCATAGACATTTCGAATTCTTCCTTCATGCATGATTCAAAAGCTTGGCAAAGGGTTTCATTAGTAGAACCAAAAATGATATCATCCACATAAATTTGCACAATAAGAATATCATTTTCAACATGTTTTGTAAATAAAATAGTATCAATTTTTCCTTTCTTAAAACCATTTGAAATTAGAAATGAAGAAAGCCTTTCATACCAAGCCCTAGGGGCTTGTTTTAAACCATAAAGAGCTTTGTCAAGTTTGAAAATAAAATCCGGATGTGTAGGATCAAAAAACCGGGAGGTTGTTCAACATACACCTCCTCTTCAATAAATCCATTTAAGAAAGCACTTTTAACATCAATTTGAAAAAACTTAAAATCTTTATATGAAGCAAATGCAAGTGTCATCCGTATGGCTTCAAGCCGTGCTACGGATGCAAAGGTTTCATCAAAATCGATACCTTCGATTTGAGTGTAACCTTGGGCAACTAACCTAGCTTTATTCCTAGCAACGTTACCCGACTCATCCAACTTGTTCTTAAAGATCCACTTAGTACCAATTGTTGGTCTATCGTGGGGCCTAGGAATAAGGTGCCAAACTTGGTTGCGCTCAAATTGATTGAGTTCCTCTTGCATGGCTAGCAACCAATATGATTCGGTCTCGGCTTCGAGGACTCTTTTGGGTTCAAAGTGAGAAATAAAAGCATAATGTCCACAAAAATCATGAAGTTGAGAACGAGTAGTTACCCCTTGAGATACTTCACCCAAAACAAGGTCCTTGGGATGATGTGGATTGTATCTCCAATCCTTTGGAAGTTGTTGAGTAGGCTCTACATCATCTCCTTGAATTTCATTTCCTTGAGCCTCATTTTCTTTAGCTTCATTTCCTTCATCATCTTTTGGCATGCTTGCAATTGTAGGTGAATCTTTCAAAGTGATTCTCTCCATGTCTTCATGGAAAGAATCTATTTCTATAACATTCTTAACAAACACATTAGATTCTTCAAATTTTACATGTATAGATTCCTCAATAGTCAAAGATGACTTGTTGAAGACTCTATATGCTTTACTAGTATTAGAGTAACCAACAAAAATAGCTTCATAAGGCCTAGCATCAAATTTTCCCAAATTATCTTTTGTATTCAAAACAAAACATTTGTATCCAAAAACTTTAAAGTATGAAACATTAGGCTTTCTAGAAAAATAAATCTCAAAAGAAGTTTTTGAAGAATTTTTGCATAAGAAAACACGATTTGATATATAGCATGGTGTATTAACGGCCTCGGCCCACAAATAATGTGGGAGACAATATTCACTAATCATTGTCCTAGCCATCTCTTGTAATGTTCGATTTTTTCGTTCAACTACTCCATTTTGTTGTGGAGTTCTAGGACAAGATAGTTCATGCTTAATTCCATGTTCTTCACAAAAGTGATAAAGGGTAGGTTAATGAATTCACCACCTCTATCACTTCTTATTCTTAAAATAGAAGAATCATTTTTCTTTTCAACTCTTTTCTTAAAGGCTTGAAAATGTGAAAAGGCTTAATTTTTGTGCTCTAAGAAGAAAACCCAAGTAAAACGCGAAAAATCATCAACTAAAACAAATGCAAAACGATTCCCACTTAGACTTTTGGTTTGAGTAGGACCAAACAAATCCATATGGATCAACTCCAAGGGACGTGATGTCATGATATCCTTGATTGACTTGAAAGAGGACTTGGTTTGTTTTCCAAGTTGGCACGCGTTACAAACGCGGTCCTTTTCAAAGTTCAAGCAAGGAATACCCTTCACCATTTCCTTGTTGTTTAACCTAGATAGATGGTCAAAAGAAATGTGGCCTAATCTTCTATGCCACAACCAAGAGTCATCATCGAGGGCTTTTAAACAAGTAATATTGCAAGACATATTAGATATATCAATCATGTATACATTGCTTTCACGAAAACCGAAAAATATACATGTGTTAGATTGTCTATCAATAACTCTACAAGCTATGTTATCAAAAATAACATCAAAACCTTTATCACAAAGTTGACTAATACTCAAAAGATTATGCTTGAGTCCGTCAACTAAAACAACATTTTCAATTAAAGGGGATGTACCAAGTTTAACATTACCAATACCGATGATTTTACCCTTGACATCATCTCCGAAGGTGACGGTGCCACCTTCATGGTATCTTGATAGGGTTGCAAAGTTGTTGATATCCCAAGTCATGTGCCTTGAGCAACCACTATCAAGATACCACAACCCTCTACGTCGTTGGGCCTTGGAAGGTACCTACATCATTTAGCAAAATTGTTGACTTTGATACCCAAATTTTCTTGGGTCCTTGAATGTTAGTGTTGCGAACCCAAACATTATGATGTGAAGCATTAAGTCTATCATAGCAAAACTTAACTAAGTGACCTTTACGGCCACAATAAGTGCATGAAAATACCTTCCCATACATGAATGCATGATGTGTGTGTGGGGGGTGAGCATGTTTGGGGGGTTTTGCATGATGTAGAGGTTGTGATGTATGAACATGAGCAAGAGCATGAATAGCATGGATTGTTTCTTAGAGGCTTGTTTCTTAGGAAACATAGCCTCAAGTCTATTCTTATCAAATTCACACTTTTTCAAAACTACTCCTAAAGAATCAATTTTCTCTTTAAGCATGGAAATCTCATTTTCATTAACGTGTAAAAACTTACCTTTGCAAGAAATCTTGTAGTTATCAAAATCTTTTTGTAACGCCCCGATCCCAAGGATACGGAGACGTTATGGCGACGTACATACGCGAGGTGAAAACACGCTCACGCGTACGTTAAGCCTCAGTACAGTACAATACCTCCATATAGATATGAGGTCCAGCATGAAATAAGTACAAGAATACCTGCAGAAAAAGGTCAGCGATCATAATAGATATGAATAATGGGGACAAATAAGATAACAGAAATAAATGACTAAGGTACCTATGAATAGGCCTGATGAGGAATCTCCTATGTGACTCCAAGGCACTCTCGGTACACGGATCTCCAATCTGGGCACGCAAACCCAGGGTCGTCAGAAAGCGACCTAGTGAGTGGTAAAATGAAGGAGGAGGTAGTAATATATACAATAGTACTACAACCATGATACTAATATATAATACAAGATATGATAATAGTGATACCATATAATACGCATATACGAAACAGTACAAAGATATATAAACATGTTTTATTTTAATACCATCTCTACCTAGCCGGTTATCATCAGGTCATATCTATAGTCGTGTCCAGTTTATATAATAACTAATGTCGTCTAGTGGTGACGTAATAGACATGAACATGATAGTGGTGACGTGATGGAGGTGAACATGCAGATGGGCATATGTCTGCAACAATAAAATATATGCAATGCAGAACATGCATAGTATTACACTACATACAGTATATCATATACCAAGTAATGTAACAAAGTACACTACAGATAGTGTAACAGGAAACAGGAACAGTAGCAATGTATACATGTAACATGATAGCAGATAAATAATTAGGAACAGTAACAAGTACAACTAAACATGTAGCAGGCAGGTCATGTCAAAGTCATGTCATTTATACAATAGTAGCGATCAGTAACACCTGGTATTTTAATCAATCTCTTCCAGTGTCCCATACCACTGGCAGTTCATACTGGAGCCCGCACTCCAGTCGAACCCATCCGGACATGGCCTACGGGTACCATTATCCAAACGAGAGAGTGACCAAATAACAAGTGTTCCCGACGTCACTATTGTGTATACTGTTTTATTATGTTACTTGGAAACCCATGGTCGAGGAGTTCTTATCGGGTGGATGTATCCCGTGCATACCCGGGATCACGGCCTTAAACAAGCCCTGGCTGCCAGGACCAGGGCCCTCCGCTAAGAGGGGAGCATGAATCAAGTAACAAGAGCTCATGGAGCAATTGGTAGGCAGCCCTCCTACCGTCCCCTGCAGTGGGAAAACAATATGGATCCAGTACATCACCCGATAAGATCTAATCAACCATCAAGTCTCCCCCATACCCCAGTTAGCTTTATGATCTGATATGTCATGTATACAATGTAATGAGAACCAATACAGTACATGATACGGGTAACATGATAACTGGACCTGAGCTCTGTTGATAGCATAGAACAATATAACGAGAAACGGGAACAATATAACATGAACAATATCACGAGAACAATGTAACAAGAACAATAGATGTGGGATTCCACATATCGCATATCAACAGCTCTCATGTCCAGTATCGGGAAATCCATATCAGTAACAAGAACCAATCATATATCATGAATACGGGAACATGGAACAATAATACATGTAATAATCATGGTGATCCATATAACAAGAAGATAGAAACAACACAGGTATGTGCAACTGTTGCTGCTGCTGTTGTGAACAGGCCGGCGATAAGAGGGGCCCGCCGGCAGCAGCAGGCTCCGGTCGAGCAAAGTAGAGAGAGAGAGGGATAGAGGGAGAGAGAGTGAGGGAAAATAGTTTACAGGAAGAAGAAAAAGAAGAGAAGAAGAAGAAGAAGAAGAAGAAGAAGAAGAAGAAGTGGGGAGGAAAGAGAGGAGGAGAAGGGGCGCGGCCGGCTTGGGTGCGGTGGCGGCCGGCCACCGGCCGCGTGGCCGGAGGCGGAGCCCGGTGGCACGCCGGCCACCGGGGCGCATCATCACGCCGGCGGCAAGAGCCGGCGGCGGCTTGCCGCCTACAGTGAGAGGAAATTGGTGGGAGGGAGAGAGAGGAGAGAGGGAGATAGGAATTTAGAGAGAGAGAGGGATTTTTGAATTTGAGAGAGAGAGAGGAAGAGAGAGGTTTTTAAATGAGGGAGGAGAGAGAAGAGGCGGTGGGAATGAACAGTAGGGCGGTGGGGGAGAATTCGCTGGAAGGAAGAAGAGAAAGAAAGGAAAGAAAAGAAAAAGAAAAGAAATTAAAATTAATAAAATAAGATTATTTAATGCGGCCTAAAATTTGACTTGTCCCGAACGGTGCCCAAAAATTACAAAAAATAGAAAATATTACGCTGAGACGTAATATGAAGACGGTTTGTCGAAACTCAATTCGGTTTGCAAATTAAAAATCCCGGAAGCTGTCACCGATACGGGCGACACCGGTTTGGCCGGATTTTCGATAAATTCAGAAAAATCCCCAAAAATATCCGAACGTAGCTCATGTGATTCTAAGACATACGGTGAAAGCTGATTCTCAAAATTGTATTCCGTTTGTGAGATAAAAATTGGAAGGCCGGTAATCGGTATCGGTCGACACCGACTACGGAGATTTTCCAAAATAGTCCAGAAAAATTTCAGAAAATCCTGAAAAATCTAAAATATTAGAAAATGATTTTTGAAATTGAAATCGGCTCAATCGGACTACCATGGAGGTCAAATCAATTTTTGTACGTCGTAGCACGTACCGATACTGTAATACGTACACCAGGGAGCAGGGGGTTACACTTTTTGGGTGGAAACAAGAGTGGAAAGTAATTCATCTTTTTCTTTACAAAGAGTGAAAACTTGATGATTAAGAGACTCATTTTCCTTTTCCATTTTTAAATACTTTTTCTTAAGAAAATCAAAGTTGTGTGAGAGTTCTACAAATGCTTCTCCTAATTCATCCATGAAAAGCTCATCATCAAAAGAAGTGGAAGGGGTTACCTTGCTTGTGCTTTCATTAGCCATGAAGCACATGTTGGCGGTATCAACTTCCTCCTCGGATTCACTCTCGGAATCCCATGTAGACTTCAATACTTTCTTCTTGTAAGGCTTCTTGGAGGTGGAAGGCTTGACTTTATCCGGGCACTCCGCAATAATGTGACCCGGTCTTTGGCAATTGAAGCAAATAATTTTCTTCTCTTCTTTACCACCTTGCCATCTCCTTCTACCTTAGAACTTTGCCTTGTTATACATCCTCCGAACGTTCTTAACAAGAAGTGAGAGCTCTTCGTCATCTTCTTCTTCATCATCTTCGTCGGAGTATGAGGATTGACTCTTGAAGGCAATAGCTTTCTTCTTGGAAGGAGCCATTTCCTCCCTTGCTTTTCTCTCCATCTCATGGGTCTTGAGGTTCCCAATGAGACCTATAAGCTTCATCTCCTCCTTGTCATTGAGTTCCTTCAAGGTAGTTACTTTGACTTCCTATGAAAGAGGAAGAGCCCGGATGATCTTCCTTACTCTTTGGTCGTTGTCAATAGCATCACCTAGAGAAGAAAGTCCATTAGTGATCTTTGTAAATCTTGTAACCATATCATCTATGGTTTTATTATCATGCATAGAGAAATTTTCATATTGGGAACGAAGAAGGTCTATTTTAGTCCTCTTCACTTGTGAGGTTCCCTCATGAGTAACAAGCAAGTGAGTCCAAATTTCATGTGAGGATTTGCAATGAATTACTCTAGAGATATCATCATCATTAAGTGCTTGGAGTAATGCATAGTGTGCCCTAGAGTTAGCATCAAATTCTTTGGTCTCAATTTCGGACCAAGTGGACTCATCACCGGTGGGTGCACTAAATGGTTTGGTCACCGCCTTTGCAATCCGGCTTCCTAGGGATTGTAAGAAAACGGTCATCTTAACCTTCCATATGGGAAAGTTAAGGCCATCAAACTTTGGGGGGGTCTTAATTCCATCGGCCATTTTTACTAAGTGAAAGTGTGTGAAAAATGGATGAAATGATTAGCAAATAGTGGATCTCTCTAAGGTTGTTAAGACAAGAGCCTAGAGACCAAAGCTCTGATACCAATTGAAAACACCTAGAGGGGGGGTGAATAGGTGTAAATGCTAATCTAACAATCTTTTTAAAACAAGTATGAATGAATGATGCAACGATCTCCCAAAACAAGACTAGAAGCCAGATGCCCTGTGAAGGGTTCTGAACTCCTTCCTCGTGATTCCTCTAGATAAGAGTTAGAGGTGCGTATTGCAATCTTATTGTATGAGAATTGATCGACAAGTTAGCAAGAAATAAATTGGAAGCAATAATGAAGTGCACACAAGATATATCACAAGAAATGAAAGCAATAGCACAAACTAAAAGTAAAGAGCAATAGAGAGCAAGAACAAAAGCAATCGCAAACACAAAGTATTTGTTTCGAGGTTCGAGCCATCGCTCTAATCCCCGCCTTCACCGCCGTGAAGGGTTTCCACTATCCACCGAGGACTTTACAAGGTCTACCGAAGACCGGAGTACCGAACTCCACCACTTACAAATCTCTTCCGAAGAGGTATCTCAACAAGAACAAGAAGAAGGAACAAGTAGCCAAGTGATCACCAAAAGGATCACAAACTTCTTACAAACTTTCTCTTTACAACTTCCTTATAGAATGAGGATGGGATTTTTGGCTCTAGAAGTGTAGTGAGAAAAACAAACTCAGTTGTAAATGAAACTTGCTTGAAAACACAACTGAAAAACAATAGCCAAGAGAGAATTGAGAGCTTTGAAAACTTTTCTTTCTTTTTCAAACTTTTAAAACTAGGTATTTTTCTTGGTCCTTTTTGCAAGAGACCAACCCTCTCTATTTATAGGGAGAGGAGGGGATTAAAACATCATTTAATTAAGTTTATATGGTCCAAAATTAGTCCCCAAAAGATCAGAAAATTCTGCTATTCAAAAAGCTAACAAAAACAGATTTCAGAAAATCACCAAAGAGGAAAGAGCCGTTAGGGCTCCAGGCAGGCTGTCGGTCGACCGGCCCGGTCGACCGGCAGCCCATCTGGCATATAGCCGTTGGCCGCGGTCGACCGGTCGGTCGACCGGCCGCAAAGGGGCAAACACAGTTTTTAACTGTCGGTCGACCGGTCGGTCGACCGACAAAAAACAGAAAGCAAGCTGTTTTCGGTCGGTCGATTGGTCGGTCGACTGACAGACGTGCACAAGCGTGCACGTCCTTGACACAGGACGCGGTCGACCGGCGATCGACCGTCCTGGCCTGGAATAGGTCCGGACGATCGGCCCGGTCGACGCCAGGCCTGAAACAGATTTTGAAGTAGGATTTTTCTGGACTTGGGAAAATTTTCAAAATAATTTTGTAGGGAAATATGGCTAAGTATCATGCTGAAAAGATAGATATACATGATATAAACAAGATATAAAATTTGTAAAAATTTGAATCATGTATAGAGACCAAAGCATGAACTTAAAACAAATACCAAAACTAAAAACTTATATTTTGAAAAGTGTGTGTGTGTTTTAGAGCCAATTTACCACAACCTCAAACTTTAACAAACTAAGTCTTACATAGGTTCTAGGTGACTACAAAGTCTTCAAGTGGGCTTCTCCATATGATCTTGCAAGCTTGATTCTTGAACCCGAAATGAACCGACTTGAGTCAAAACAACCTTCATTTAGGGAAGAAAACTCCATGAATCTTTAGAACCCTGAAACACACTTAAACAATAAACATGATTAGTACAAATAACTATATATGTTTTGGAATCATCAAAACTCAATAAAACGGGTGATTGTAACCTTGGGCCAACATCAATATCATGTTTTGTATTTATACAAGTTTATAGAAAAACCGTATTTTCCTTTAGAAGTTTGGTTTATAGAAAATACCGTTTTTGGTTTAAGGCAAAATTTTCAAGTCACAAAAATGACTCAAATAGTTTGAAATATGTATTAAATTTTGTCACATATATTTGTATTTCAAAGATAATATAAGAATTGATTTTTATGGAATTTATGTGATTTTATGGGATTTAATTTAAGTTAAAAACCCACGTTTTTAAACCCTGAAATTGTCCCTGCCAGGCTCTGGCGGTCGACTGGGACGGTCGATCGGACCAGTAGTCGGTCGACCGGACCGGTCGACCGATGTGCATGAGACGTGCACAAAGGCCAAGTTGGCTTGGCCGGTAGACCGTGCGGTCGACCGACTGAAGTCACCCCACTCTTGGGTGGGGGCGGTCGACCGGGTGGTCGACCATAAGCCTTTGCCCGGTCGACCGGGCGATCGACCGACCAGAGAGCAATTGCTCTCTGGATCTGGCACGGTCGACCGGGCGGTCGACCGCTGGGCTCAACGGTCAAAAATTTGACCGTTGGCCGGTCGACCGGCCAGTCGACCGGAAGGGCATTCTGGCCCTTTTCAGCTGCCAATGGGCAAATTTTCAAATGGGTTATAAATACCCCATTTGAGTTAGTTTTCAACAAGAATTTTTAGAGCAAAAAATTTTCATCTTCTCTAGTATTTTAATACAAGTTTTCAAGAGAGTTTTTAAGGCAAAAAGATTCATCTTTATTTGCTTTCAAGGGTTGGAAAAATTAAAGAAAATTAGAGATTTGAGATATTTGTTTTGTTCTTCATTTCTATCAAACTCTAATTGATTTCCCAAGTATTTTTCTTTGTGTATTGATTTCCAAACACCTTGATTTCTTACACTTGAGCTTATCTACTATCCTATCTATTAGGATCTTTGTTTTGTGGGAAAAGAAATTGGTTTGTGGTTTTTGAGATCACCAAGTTGTAAACCTTCCATCGTTGTGATATCCCTCTAGTGAGAGGTGATTGAGTTAGTATCCCTCAAGTGTGAGGTGATTGTGAAAGTGTTGTTTGGCTTCCTCTAGTGAGAGGTGGAGATTGTGTTGGAATTCCTCAAGTGTGAGGTGATTGTGTTTGAGTGGCTTTGAGCCCTATCCCTCATTTGTGAGGTTGATCATTATTTGGCTAAGTGCCTAACCCTCTAAGTGTAGAGGTGTTGAGAGTTATGCATTGCCTCTGTGAGAGGTTGTATTTATTGGAGAGAGGAGTTTTGTACTCCCAAATTGTATTTGCCCAAATCCTCAGTGGAGGTTCCCTGTGTGGGAAGTCCTGTGTGGACAAGTTAGTGGAAATCCTTCTATGTGAAGGCGGGGACGTAGAGCTGTGTGCTCGAACCTCGACACATATCTTGGTGTTTGTGTTTGATCCACTTTCTCTAACTCTCTCTCTCTTATATTGTGCATTGATTCATATTGTCATATCATATACATGCTTGGTTTGTTTGTGTGCCTTACTTGTGTTTAACCACGAGAGCTTCATATAGCACCTCAACTCTTATTCAGAGGAATCAAGAGGAGTTAGTTTAGAGCCCTTCACCTGGAATTCGGCTACACTCGTTGGTTACACTAAGTGTGTTGCAATTAAGTTTTAATTTCCGTATTATTGTTCATAGATTAGCCGAACACCTATTCACCCCCTCTAGGTGTTCTTTCAATTGGTATCAGAGCCTGCGCACCTGATATTAGGTTTAACCACCTAGGAGTGTGATTTTGGTTTTGCTAATCTATCATTTGCATTTACACGCTTATATTTTTTATATACACTCATGGATTGCTTGACACCTCCCATGTTTAATGTTTCCAACATTGACATGTGAAAATTTAGGATGAGTATGTACCTAAAAACCCTAGGCTTGCATGTTTTCCTTGCCGCTATCAAGAAATCCTATTTTGGTAATAGCAAGCATATAGAGGCCAATGCACAAGCCCTTAAGGCACTTAGAAGCACGCTTAACAAAGAATATCTTATGATGGTTTCTAACTGTGATTCCGCCTTTGCAGTGTGGAACATGTTGACCTCCTCCAAGCTTCAATTACCAATCCAAATGGAGAAGGAATCTAGTGATAATGAATCCGAACAATGATGCTATATGGTCCAAGAGAATGACTCCCTTGAGGTATATTCGGAATCCCAACTAGATGATTGTGCTAGTTCTTCCGGCGATGATCATATTGATGCCGATGCTTTGAATGAAGAACTTTCAATTATTTGTGAAAAATTGTTTGAAAAATATAAAGCTTGAAAAAGAAGAGTTTTAGACTTAACAAAGAAAATAAAGATTTGTTTTCAAAACTTGATTTGGCTTTGTAAGAGAAGGAAGAGATTTCAAGTGAACGTGACTCACTTAAATCCCAACTTGACCTTGCCCTAAAGAAAAATAAAATTTTGAAAAATAAAAATGATTGTGAAAATGTTTTGAAGAAAAATGAGTTTTTAACTTCAAAACTTGATTTTTTTTAAAAAGAGAATGAATCCTTGAAAAACAAAATTGCTTCTATTTCAAAGAATTTGGATTTAGTTTCTAAGAAGAACATTTCTTTGAAAAATGATATTGATTCTCATGTTTGTCATACTAGTGTAACTTCACATTCTAGCTCACCTATTGCATGCTCCACTTTATCTCCTAGTATTCAAAATGATATAAATGTTTTGAAAAAAAATGTTGATTGTTTGGGCTCCACTTTGAGCCAATGTGCCATGAAACATATACGTTTGGAATCTATGTTTTGAAAGAAACAAGTTCCTCCTATGCATGCACACAAACCACTGCATACAGATGCTCCTCCGTTCACACCTATAACACTTTGTATGCTCATGTGTACACTTGTACACATTGTGGACGTAAGGGCCACCTTACTAAATTTTGTTATGATAGGATACATGATTCAAATTTAACAAATAAGTTTATTTGGGTTAGGAAAGATACTAACCCCTATGGACCCAAAAGAGTGTGGGTACCAAAGATCACTCCTATTTTATTTGATGTAGGTGTGGGCTCTCACATGACGTGAGAGTGATAGTGCCTTGAGGTGGATGTGTTCCGAGCTTAAAGAGGACTATTTGGATGCATCACTTTCAAGGGGAGTTTGGTGGAAGGACCATCATGGTTTGGAGATATAGAGATGTGCCCTATCAGTTTTGATAACGATCTCTTACTCTCATTTATGTTTACATTCTTTTCATATTATTTATTTTTAGCATGACATGTTTTAATGCTCATTATGCCATATGCCATGTTTATTAGTCCTATGACATACATGATTAGTATTTGAGATCACCCATGTTTAATATGGATTTATACTTTTGTGTTCTCTCATATATTTTAGCTATTGTGTATATCATAGATTTAATGCATGAGCATTTACCATAATGATCATATGAGTTTTGTTTTGATTTCTATGCTTCAAGCTTTGATTACATGTTTAGATGTTAGTTTTCATTAAAACTTGATATATACTTGTACAACTAGTGAGTCACAAATAGATTATTATATGTTTGTGCTTGAATGCTCATTTGTACTTATTAGATGTACTAGTATAGCCTAGTTTTGATGATCCATACATCTGACTTGTATTCCCATTTTGTACATGTTTTCATGTTTAAACTTCATGTATATGTCTATTTTGTCCAAACTAATAGTTATACATATACATCCTTGAGCCACTTGCCTTCATGCATATACTTTTGTGGACTCATTCATATTTGGATATGTATGTATACTTTAGTTTGTACAAGACATACATATGCCTTGAAGATTAAATTGTTTTGATGATTTTCATGTTTTAAGGAATTTCATATTGAGCTTATTGCCTATTTCTATGACTATGTCTTTCACAAAACTTGTACACTCATATTATTTGATGTTTTCTCATGATTTTATTTCCATGAGTATTATATGTGCTATATATATTTTGAGTGACATTGGTTTAGTGATTTTCATGTTTTTCATGAAATATATTTTTGTTTTATTCCTTACTTGAAGGATTTCGTACTAGTTTACAAATTTTTTATATAACTAGTTCGTATTCTTCGTATGGTAGAGTTTTTAAATGTGTTATAATATTTTCAACTTATTTTTGAAAATCCCTACCCTTAAGGGCGGCTGGTTGGCGACCATGCCTTATATATTCTTAATTGAAAATATATTTAAACATGTGCATGAAATGGGTGGTAGGGAATATGAGTTATACACTTGATCTTATTGTGCTTTCAATTGGTATCATTGGATCTTTTCAATTGGTATCACTATTGACATTTTTTTGTATACTCATATATGTTTTTATATATGTATGCTTACACTTCAAATAGTATCAATTTTGATTGGTATTCAATTTTTCATACATATATATGTATTTTATTTATGCTTACTATATCTCTATATCTTTAAGCACAAATTTTGGTTATGCTAAGTTTGATTTCTTAAATGACTATTATATTTCAGTTGATTATTTTTCAATTGGTATCTTATACAAGCTTGTGCATCGTTTTGTTTGGTATTTCACAATGGAGAGAAAAATTCATATTTCACCATTTAATTGGTTTTGTTTACATTTGTTATTTTACTCCCACACTTTATGTTAAAAAATGATTGAAAAATGATATTGATTTTTTTTGGTATCATACACTCCTAATGAAAATCGTTTTCAATTGGTATATGTTTTCATTATTTTCAATTGATATATGTTTCATTTTCAATATTGGTATCAAATACTTTAAATTGATACTATTCTCTATTTGGTATCTCTATTGTAAAATGAGTTTTATGTTTAACCAAAAAGATTGGTTTATGTTTTTCAATTTGGTATCAAAAGTGTGAAATATTTTCAATTGGTACTAATTTTTACAATTGGTATCAAGATTACCTATATGTTTACATCTTTCAATTGATATCAAAATTTTTTTGGTTGATTTCTTCAAAATGTTTTATTTACTTTCAATTGGTATAATATATGCATGTTTATTTAAATTTATATTAAAAACATTTGTTTTATGTACTTTCAATTGGTATGTTTTATTTATTTTCAATTGATATCATGATGCACTAAATTGATATATTTTTTGATTTGATTTCACCCCTTGATGATTTTTGTTTCGGACAAAAAGGGAGAGAACATTATTTTATTGTTTACTTTAACCCCTTTATTGATGATTGACAAAAAGGGGGAGAAGTATTTGAGTATATATGCATGGTTATTTATAAGTTTAAAGTATTTGAGTATATAATGTTTATTTATAAGTTTATATCAAAGTTTGTTTCATATTGGTATCAAGAGAGTTTGTTTTATGTTTTGATGTTTTGTTATTGGTATCAAAAGCATGGAGATTAGTTGTTGTTTTGTTTTGTTGGTATCAAATACCTTTATTAAAATTTTTATTATTGGTATCAAGAGCTTTTATTGATTATCTTTCAATTGGTATCAAGAGCTTTTATTGATCGGCATCAAGAGCTTTTATTGCTTTTATTGTTAAGCTTTCAATTGAAATTTTTATCGGTATCAAGAGCAATTATTTAAAGAACATGTTTATTTTAAGTTTATATTTTCAATTGGTATTTAAGAACATGTTTATTTAAAAAAAAGGGAAAAGTAATTTATTTTAAAATTTGGTATCAAGAGCATGTTTCTTTCATTGTTTTATGCATGTTTATGCATATTCATACTTAACATTCATTGCATATCTTATTGTTTATTGCTATGCATGAGTTAAGGGGGAGCTTCTTTGAAGTTTAACTTTAATCCATGCATATATAACTCCATGAGTTTTGTCATCATCAAAAAGGGGGAGATTGTTGGCCCAGAGGCCTTCCACTCTAATTTTGATGATGATTAACTCATGTAGTTATAGTTTACTAATAATCTTGTGATATTTAGTTTCAGATATTTAACCAAGATATTAGTAGGTGATTAGCTTCAACAAAGGTGTTTTGGAGCTTTCACATTGTGATTCAAGAGCCTTGAGCGTCAAAGTTCACATCTAGCACTCGTTGGAGTCAAGCTCGGGGAATCGCGTTTGGATCAAGTCAACTTGAAGACGACGCTCTACAAGAAGACCTCGGTTTGTTTTAGAACAGTTAGTTTAGATCCATTGTTAAAGATTAGATAGTGTGGTATGCTCAAGTTCACAACACACACACGTGTTTCATGTTTTGGTTTTAGTTTTCGGTTTAACCGATCTTGGTTTTCATGAATAGAATTATATCAAAACAAGTTTACATGGTTTAATGTATATTAGATTTGATCTATATACATGTATGCTTCATATTCTTAGAATAACTTATTTTGATAAACTATTCATGTATTTGGATTTTGTATTTAAACAAAACTTATTTTTGGATTTAATGTCAAAAACATTGATATAAATCTCTTTCATGTATATTGGATTCTATCCATATACTATATGCTTCAAAGTTGTTTCAATATCATGTTTTTGTATTTATACAAGTTTATAGAAAAATCGTATTTTCCTTTAGAAGTTTGGTTTCTAGAAAATTCCGTTTTTTGTTTAAGGTAAAATTTTCAAGTCACAAAAATGGCTCAAATAGTTTGAAATATGTATCAAATTTTTGTCACACATATTTGTATTTCAAAGATAATACAAGAACTGATTTTTGTGGAATTTATGTGATTTTATGGTATTTAATTGAAGTTAAAAACCCAAGTTTTTAAACTCTGAAATTGTCCCTGCCAGGCTCTGGCGGTCGACCGGGACGGTCGACTGGACCAGTAGTCGGTCGACCGGACCGGTCGACCGATGTGCACGAGACGTGCACAAAGGCCAAGTTAGCTTAGCCGGTCGACCGTGCGGTCGACCGACTGAAGTCACCCCACTCTCCGGTGGGGGCGGTCGACCGGGCGGTCGACCGTAAGCCTTGGCCCGGTCGACTGACCAAAAAGCAATTGCACTTTGGATCTGGCACGGTCGACCGCTGGGCTCAACGGTCAAAATTTGACCGTTGGCCGGTCGACCGGCCAGTTGACCGGAAGGGCATTCTGGCCCTTTTCAGCTGCCAACGGGCAGATTTTCAAATGGGTTATAAATACCCCATTTGAGTTGGTTTTTCAACAAGAATTTTTAGAGCAAAAAATTTCCATCTTCTCTAGTATTTTAATACAAGTTTTCAAAAGAGTTTTTAAGGTAAAAAGATTCATCTTTATTTGTTTTCAAGGGTTGAAAAAATCAAAGAAAAATAGAGATTTGGGATATTTGTTTTGTTCTTCATTTCTATCAAACTTTAATTGATTTCCCAAGTATTTTTCTTTGTGTATTGATTTCCAAACATCTTGATTTCTCACACTTAAGTTTATCTACTATCCTATCTATTAAGATCTTTGTTTTGTGTGAAAAGAAATTGGTTTGTGGTCTTTGAGGTCACCAAGTTGTAAACCTTCCATCTTTGTGATATCCCTCTAGTGAGAGGTGATTGAGTTGGTATCCCTCAAGTGTGAGGTGATTGTGGAAGTGTTGTTTGGCTCCCTCTAGTGAGGGGTGGAGATTGTGTTGGAATCCCTCAAGTGTGAGGTGATTGTGTTTGAGTGGCTTTGAGCCCTATCCCTCATTTGTGAGGTTGATCATTGTTTGGCTACGTGCCTAACCCTCTAAGTGTAGAGGTGTTGAGAGTTGTGCATTGCCTCTGTGAGAGGTAGTATTTATTGGAGAGAGGAGTTGTGTACTCCCAAATTGTATTTGCCCAATTCTCAGTGGAGGTTCCTTGTGTGGGAAGTTCTGTGTGGACGAGTTAGTGAAAATCCTTCTGTGTGAAGGCGGGGACATAGAGCTGTGTGCTCGAACCTCGAAACATATCTTAGTGTTTGCGTTTGATCCACTTTCTCTAACTCTCTCTTACATTGCGCATTGATTCATATTGTCATATCATATACATGCTTGGTTTGTTTGTGTGCCTCACTTGTGTTTAACCACGAAAGCTTCATATAGCACCTCAACTCTTATTCAGAGGAATTAAGAGGAGTTAGTCCAGAGCCTTTCATCGGGAATTCGGCTACACTCGTTGGTTACACTAAGTGTGTTGCAATTAAGTTTTAATTTTCGCATTATTGTTCATAGATTAGCCGTACACCTATTCATCCCCCTTCTAGGTGTTCTTTTAGTCTCTTCTCCTCTCTCTCTCCACCTCCATGCCATCTCCACCTTCTTCCTTGCCTGGCTCGTCGTCTTCAAGCTCTTCCTCCTCTCCTTTGGCGTGGGCCCACTCTCCCCCCTCCTTCCCCGTCAAGATCTGAAGCCATCCTCATCCTTATCATCATTTGATTCCTCTCTCTTCCGCCTCTTTCTCCCCTTTGCATCAAAGTCTTCCTCTTGATTTTAATCATTCCCCTTTACGAGTACAGATCCCAAATTGACCACCACATTTTGCCCGCCATGTACTACGTATACATATACCTTACTCTTGAGATCGTCCTCGCCTTTGTCGCGTTCCTTGTTAGCTCTTTCCTCGGCCTCAACCTCGAGCCCTAATTCGACGACCCCTTCAAATCTACCTCGCTGCAAGACTTTTGAGGCCGCTGGTGGAACCTCATGGTCACCGGTATCCTATGGCTGGCAGTGTATCATCCGGTCCCGGTAGTGGTTCAGGGTGACGGCGGGATGACGACGGTGTTCCTGATGTTGGATCTAAAGCACGAGGTGGTGTTCTACTGCATAAATAAAAAGAACTAAAAAAAATTAATCTTTTTGTCCGGGGTTGGCAACCCCAGACAAAGATCTAAAAAATAAATTATTTCTTTTGTTTGTTTCGGGTTGCCAACTTTGGACTTAAAAAAAAAAACAATTGCTTGCCAGCAGGTGACGCCATGCTGGCGGGGCAAATCTACCCACAACTGATATGACATGTTAGAGGTCATTATTTGAAAATATTTTTTTGGGAGGTTGATTATGAAATTATTTTTTAAAAATTATATATATTCAAAAAAATTGGCCATCTATGTTTTACTAAAGAATCTCTTGACACACACACTCACATGACTGGGGAAATAAACTAAAGTCACAAAGGGCGTGTTTGGATGTAAGGAATCGGAGTGAAGTGAGGAAGTGGGGAAGTATAATTGCTCATTTCCCTATCTATCCAAACACCGGAAAAGGAAAATAAGAAAACCCCTTTTTCCCTTTTTCATCTCTCTTTTACACAACCATTTTCTCACTTTCAGAGTGCTACAGTTAATTTTGTGGTCATGTAAATCTCATTTATAATAAGTTATAGCATAAAACAGTTAATTTTTTAGTCATGTAAATCTCACTTGCATTCTAATTACAATCTATTTTTTATTTTTCTTAATTAATTTTTATTTTAATATTATTTTGCGGTCAACTTTGTGGTCAACTTTTCCATTTCCACTTTTCATTACCATCCAAACACCGAAAACGACAAAACATTTTCCAAACCACACTTCCCAACAACCATCCAAACACCAGAAAATTTACTACTCATTTCTCATTTTCCTAAAGGAAATAAATCTTACTTCCTACTTTCTCACTTCACACCAATTCCTTAAATCCAAACAGACCCAAAATCAAATGCAAATCATAAAAATATGCCCCTAAACTCCCCCAACTCCAAGCCCCCAAATGTGTTGCCTCATCTGACACCCCAAATCAAAACGAATCATGAACAACAAACCATAATTGGGCACATCATGCCTCAACATTAACAAATTTGTCAAAGCCATCTCCCTCTCAAAAAACAAATGGCATCTTTGACTCGCTCCCCAAAAGGGAGAAGACTCAATTGGATTGCACTGGGCTCCTTGCTCTCCTTCAAACAGTTCCCAATGATATGACAGCCTTTCCTCATCTGAGCTGAGCTCTCCATGTGAAGACAAAGAGATGCCAAGCCTCAAGCAAAGACAACCAGCAATGAGATGAGATCAATGTTGGTCCCAAGCCTAGATGGTGAGACTCCAGTCTCAAATATTTTGTTGCATGAGTGCAGGCTGGACCCTAATCTCACAGTGAAGGGTCTGGTTTGATCAGTTGTCCCACTTGTAATAGAAAAAATAGTTAGCCCAACAAGGCAGCAACAACAGCAACAACACTGGAACCTTGTTAGATTCAGACATAGTAAAGGGTCTGTTGACTTCTTTGACAAAACTTTTCATGCTTGAGATTGAGTTTTGTGTGTGTTGTGATTGTTAATTACTGCCATTACTCATAATGAGCTGTACTAATCTTAGTTTACTGTTGCTGGCCATGTTAGCTACCAGTCTGCATTTAGCTGTACTAATCTAATCTCATGCTGGCATTAATTAGGAATCAGTTGAGGGGAGAGTATATTAAGTTAAGCTGTGAGCTATTAATTAATATATGGGAAAGGTACGTTGGTACCCTACTTTTTTTAATAACTTTATGTCTTAAAGTAACCCACAACTTTCATTCATCTTCTTTTTTTTAATCTCTTTAGAGGAAACTTTTTTTTAAAGTAAAATTTCGTTCACTTTTTAATTCTTTTACCCTGTTTTTCAAGACTTTTCGCCAAGCCAATTCTGGATAGTTTTTCTCCAAACATATTTATATTGATTATTATGAGACTTTTCCCTTCTTTTTAATATACGGTTTTTAAGATACAAGTTCCTAGCAAATTTTATATTTTGATATTAGTCCCTAACAAATTGTTATTTGGATATTAGTTTCCAACAATATAAGACCCACTTGTTAAAAGTTCTTAACAAATTGTTATTTAGATATTAGTCTCTAAAAATATGAGACTCATTTGTTAAGAATCCCTAACAGGTTGTTATTTAGATATTAGTCCCTAACAATATGAGACCCGCTTGTTAAGGGTTTCTACGGTTAACAATATGAGATACACTTGTTAAGAGTCCCTAATTAAAATTAAAATATAGGTTTTTAAAATACAAGTTTCTAATAAATTTTATATTTTAATATTAGTTTCCAAATTGTTTCAAAATAATAATTTCTCACTAATTTAGCTTGAGAGAACATCTATACATGAGATTCGAAAGGTCATACTCTAGAATTGAGTAACATCTATAAGAAACAAAGACCGAATGTTGATAGGAGGGTATTTTTGTCTAATATTTAATTTTAGTTAAATTTAACAAAATATTCTTAGCATTTGAAATTATTTTTAAGCATAGGGACTCTTGACAAGTGGGTTTCATATTGTTAGGGGCTAATATCCAATTAATAATTTGTTAGTGACGCAGACTTGGAAGTGAACGACGCCGGCTAAATATCGTTCTAACACCAACGAACCCTGAAAGAATCTTTCAGGTAGAAAATATACTCGAATCCACAAGCACAACACTCGAATCCTTGAGCAATTTAGTCAAATCCACGAGCAAAGGGTAGCAACTCGAATCCACAAGCAATTGAAGATATAAATTAAATTTTAATTGATAAAAAGATGAATAAAAGTTGAATTGTTGAATAAAAATTACAAAGATCGGTCTTTTATAGGCTTAAAAGAAGAGTTCTAATCTATCAAGGATGTTGGAACTTGATTCTGATGATACATTTGTGAAGCCATTTCATTGGAGCTCTATCTTACAAGTTTATACAAGAGTTCTACATGCTCAAGACTTCCCAAGAATAATGGTTATGGATGCGTATTGTAATATTTATTAGAATGTTAAAAGTCTTGAACATACACACACATCTTAAGTTTATAAGTCGACTTATTACCAAGCATAGTCGACTTATACCAACTATAGTCAACTAATCCTTAAATATAGTCGACTTAGGTTTGTTTCTAGATGCATACCAACTTTTTGTTTTTGATCTTTATGCACTATTAGTCGACTTATAAGCTTTTATAGTCGACTAATATATGACCTAGTCGACTTATACCTTCTACTGGTCGACTATATTCAGTTTCCAAAAAAATGTCTTTTGTATCAGCAATTCCCTAGTCGACTTGCCCCCTTTATTAGTCGACTAATATAGGCAAAAGTTGTGCTTCTAGTCGACTAACCCATATATTCAAGTCGACTAATGGCAGTTTCTGACTGTTAGACAGTTTCTGATTTCTGGTATTTTATCTAACGTTTCAATATTCAAATTTGTCCTGATAACTACCCCAACTAACCATAGATTTCAGTTATAAATAGGGATGTTGTCCTAGGCTAAAAGCACCAATTCATATCAATAGTTTTTTACCTAAAAACTCTGTTCAAAATCTGTTTTTCAGAAAAATGTTTCCACTTTTAATTCTTCACTCAAATTCTAATCCTTTAGTGAAGATTTCTGAGAGTCCACCTATAAGAGTCTTTATTCACGATCACATACAGATTCAAGACTTATAGGATTATTTGTAATCACTCAAAGAAAAAGATTGTACAAAAACATCTTCGGGTTGAAGAGAGGTTTACAAGGTGTTGTGTCTTCTTAGCTGTAAGAAGAGTTGTATACATTTGACAAAGAAGATTTGTCAAGTGGTATACAAGGTGTTAATTTTGGGTGTACAAAATCAAAGGTTAAAGGAAAATCTCAAGCAGGTGGCTTGAGGACTGGATATAGGTCAAGAGGACCAAATCAGGATAAATCACTTGTGTTTGCATTTAATTTACTTTCTGTGATTTATTTCCTTACTTGCAAGTTCTTTTATTTAACTCTAATATCTTTGTTTGAGTGTTGACGTAATTTTTAGATCCTACAATCGGTATCAGAGTCCTGCATACCCAGTCAACAACCTATAAGGATAGCAACAGAGTTTCCTTCATCGCAATTCAGAGAAGGACATTCTACACAACGTCCACCACTATTTGATGGATCGAACTATAACTACTGGAAGTGTAGAATGAAGATTTACTTACAATATCTCAACTACGAACTATGGAATATAGTAGAAGCAGCGTACACCAAAACAACTACCAATTACAGCGCTTGGAGTGATAATCGAAAGAAGAATGCGAACCTTGATGCCAAAGCGATGAATGCATTATTCTGTGCCTTAACCAAAGAAGAATTCAATCATGTGTCAACAGCCACATCTGCAATCAAATATGGTACACTCTATAGATAACACATGAAGGCACAAATAAGGTTAAAGAATCTAAAATTTCTATTCTTGTCCACATGTTTGAACTCTTCAAAATGAAGGAGAATGAAACCATCTCAGAAATGGTTACAAGATTCACCGATATTACAAATCCCTTAGCATCCCTTGTAAAGGAATACACCCAAGTCGAAAAAGTTCGCAAGATCCTTCGTGCACTCACATCAGATTGGAAGAAGAAGACAACTGCAATCGAAAAAGCAAATGATCTCTCCACTATGTCATTAGAAAACCTCGTTGATAATTTAATGGCATATGAAGTACAACTGGAAGACAGAAAGAAGGATGATTAACAACCTTTCTCAAAGAAGAAAGAACTTGCCTTCCATGCATCCTCAGATACGGACAATTCAGATGACGATGAAGAGGAGATAGCAATGCTCTCAAAAAAATTCAGAAAGTTCTTGAAGTAATGTAAGTTTAAATGTTTTAATAGTAATAAAACAGGTCATATGAAGAAGGGTTGCCCATTACTCAAAAATAAAGGTATATTTAAGAGCAAAAGGTTCAAAAAGAAGAAAGACTATTAAGCATCATGGAAAAATAGTGATTCCTCGTCCTCTGACGAAGAAGAAGCCATTGAACATGCCATATTTATTTCATGGCTCAAGAAGAAGATGAGATATAATATACTGAACTCTTGATGCATTTCATAAATTATACAATAATCTTAAGAATGAAAAGATAAAGAATAAAGTTTTGTCAAAGGAAAATGAAAAACTTTTCATATAAAATTCATGTTATGTTTCTCAAATTTCTTCTATAAATTCTCAAAAAGATGATTTTGAAAAAACGATATCATCATTGAAAAAGGATATTGAGAATTTTATAATAGAAAATGTTATGTTTAAAAGAAAACTTTGTCTTTAAATGAAAGAATTACTGTTTTAAATAAAGATATATCGAGTTTTAAAATGAAGTATGAAGAGATTTTGAAAAATGTGACTAAATTTAATCAAGGAAAAGAAAAGTTAAATGATTTGTTATCATATCAAAAGATGACATATAATCATTATGGTCTTGGATTCTTAAATCAAAGTGGAAAATCTATACATATTTGCAAAAAGAATCATAATCCATATAATTCTTTCGTGAAAAGAAATACTGATATTATTTCAAAAAGAATTAAGAATAAGTTCATATGGATTCCTAAAACTTAAGCATTGTTGATAAAAATACTTATATTGCATCATATATATATTCTATATGTAATTCATGCAATTATATGTATACTAACAGATGAAAACCAAATTCAAATTGGGTTTGAATTCCTAAAGGTTAATGCTTTGATCTTATAAATGATTGGTACCATTTTAATATTTATCTTTCAGGTACCAAATAAAAAGTTTAATAAGAAAAATATTTCAAACATTTATCATATGTATATATATGTTATGATATATATTTTGTAGGGGGAGAACACATATTTTTCTATATTTATTATAACCTGTTCTACGCAGGGGGAGAACATATAACATATTCTCTGCAGGGGAAGTTTTTTCATGCATACCAAGTATCATCATCAAAAAGGGGGAGAATGTTGGAACTTGGTTCTGATGATACATTTGTGAAGCCATTTCATTGGAGCTCTATCTCACAAGTTTATATAAGAGTTCTACATGCTCAAGACTTCCCAAGAATAATGGCTATGGATGTGTATTATAATATTTATTATAATGTTAAAAGTCTTGAACATACACACACATCTTAAGTCTATAAGTCGACTTATTACCAAGCATAGTTGACTTATACCAACTATAGTCAACTAACCCTTAACTATAGTCGACTTAGGTTTGTTTCTAGATGCATACCAACTTTTTGTTTCTGATCTGTATGCACTATTAGTCGACTTATAAGTCTTTATAGTCAACTAATATATGGCCTAGTCGACTTATCTTCTACCAGTCAACTATATTCAGTTTCCAGAAACATGTCTTTTGTATCAGTCATTCCCTAGTCGATTTGCCCCCTTTATTAGTCGACTAATATAGGCAAAAGTTGTTCTTCTAGTGACTAACCCATGACTCAAGTCGACTAATGACAGTTTCTAGCTGTTAGACAGTTTCTAATTTTTGGTGTTTTATCTAACGTTTCAATATTCAAATTTGTCCTGATAACTATCTTAACTGATCATAGATTTCAGATATAAATAGGGATGTTGTCCTAGGCTAAAAATACCAATTCATATCAATAGTTTTCTGCCTAAAAAATTCTGTTCAAAAATCTGTTTTTCAGAAAACTGTTTCTACTTTCAATTCTTCACTCAAATTCTAATCTTTTAGTGAAGATTTCTGAGAGTCCACCTATAAGAGTCTTTGTTCACGATCACATATAGATTCAAGACTTATAGGATTGTTTTAATCACTCAAAGAGAAAGATTGTACAAGAGTGTCTTCCGGTTGAAGAGAGGTTGTACAAGGTGTTGTGTCTTCTTGGTTTTAAGAAGAGTTGTATACATTTGACAAAGGAGATTTGTCAAGTGGTATACAAGGTGTTGATTTTGGGTGTACAAAATCAAAGGTTAAAGGAAAATCTAAAGCGGGTGGCTTAGGGACTGGATGTAGGTAAAGAGGACCGAACCAGGATAAATCACTTGTGTTTGCGTTTGATTTACTTTCTGTGATTTATTTCCTACTTGCAAGTTCTTTTATTTAACTCTAATATCTTTGTTTAAGTGTTGACGTAATTTTTGCGTTTGATTTACTTTCTGTGATTTATTTCCTTACTTGCAAGTTCTTTTATTTAACTCTAATATCTTTATTTAAGTGTTGACGTAATTTTTAGATCCTACAAAGGAATCCTACATAACTACAATTCAAATAAAAGAAAAATAAAGTCAATTAGAATAGAAATCAGACCTAAAAATGAAATCCTAAACATAAATGGAATTGTTGATACACACAGATTAGTCGACTTATACTTTTAGTTAGTCGACTACTATGCAAACTCTAACTCTCTGTTAAATTGATTAGTCAACTTATACACAGAGTTAGTTGACTAATGGTGTCAACTAGTTGACTTATGATTTTAGTAAGTCGACTATTCTGTGACCCCAGCTCTCTGTTGGATGGACTAGTCGACTAATCTGAAGGATAAGTCGACTAGTCTAGCTTTTCCTGCTGCCATCTGCCTTGATTTATCAACCAATGGATATTGAGTGCTTGGCTTCCTATATCAGTCCCCTTCTTCAAAAAAACTCATCCTCAAGTTCCAATCAATCGAACAATGAACGATTAGCAAACTCGGCTTGAGGGAAAGCGATTGGTTGGTGCTCCTTCATTATCCAGCCATACACCATGCTCACGTACTTTATAGGTTCGCCTCCCTGAAGAAGATCTTCCAAAGTGTGATGGGAGATGGAACTTGGCATTTCGTGCAGAACATGCTGCGCCTACGTGCTAATAGAAGATGATATTAACTTAAAGAATTTAAAACTTTCATCTATAACACTCATATTCCACATGAAAGAATATTCGAAATCATGAAGAATAGATGCATCATGATTTTGAATATCTCTCATAGGTAGTAATCCTTTCTGAAGCTTGTAATGAACAACTTCTTTGAACTCTCCCAACAATGATTTTATCTTCTCATGAATTTCAATAGGTGGAGTAACTTCTTTCTTGACTAATAAAGCAAATTCTTGCTTTATTTCCTTTGAGTCCACTGAAGATTCACCTCAATTGCAAATGAATATAAATTTGGGCTCATCTTCTTTTGGACTAGGAGGAGCCGATTGTAATGCAGGAGGTTGACTTGGTGGAGGTTGACGAGGAGATAGTTGTGATGGAGGTGGATGTTGTGATGGATGTGTTTGTATTAGAAGTGGCTGTTGTGGCGGTGGTTTTTTGAGGTGGATGTATGGGTGGAGGCGGTGATGAGAAATTGGTTGATTGATGATCACGTCCGCTTTGATACGAACCATAAGTTAGACTCCGATCATTGATCTTGAGGGTTGGTTATGATAGATGTAAGGGTGGATGTGTTGGTGAAAGATTTGTTGAAGGGAATCACGTCTGTTTCGGTATGTACTATCAGCTAGAGGTCGGCCATCCATCTTACATGAAAATCTCTCGAGTTCTTGGAACATGTTGTCCAAGGTTGAGTTGATAGCCCGGAGATTCCTTGAAATAATTCCCATCCTTATGGAAAGGATTCGCAATCCATCATTATCTCCCGCCATCATCGAAAAGATACCAAAGCTCTGATACTACTTGATGCAGACTGGAAAGCGAACGACGCTGGTTAGATATCGTTTTAGAACAAACGAACCCTGAAAGGATCTTTCTGGTAGAAATCGTACTTGAATCCACGAGCATAACACTCAAATCCATGAGCAATTTACTCGAATTCACGAGTAAAGAGTAGCAACTCGAATCCACAAGCAATCGGAGAGATAAACTCAAATTTTAATTGATAAATAGTTGAATAAAAGTTGAGTTGTTTAATAAAGTTACAAACATACAACAATATTTTATAGGCTTAAAAGAAGAGTTCTAATCTATTTAGAAATCTTACATAAACTACAATTCAAATAAAAAAAAATAAAGTCAATCGGAATCTCAGTCAGACCCAAAAACGAAGTCCTAAACAAAAACGGATATGTTGATTCACACAGATTAGTCGACATATATTTTTGGTTGTCGACTACTCTACAAACTCTAACTCGCTGTTAAATTGATTAGTCGACTTATGTACAGAGTTAGTCAACTAATGGTGTCAACTAGTGGACTTATGATTTTAGTAAGTTGACTATTCTGTGACTTTAGCTCTATGTTGAATGACTAGTTGACTAATCTGAAGGATAAGTCGACTAGCCTGGTTTTTCCTGCTGCCATCTGTTTTGATTTATCAACCACTAGACATCGCGTACTTGGCTTCCTACATCAGTTAGGGATCTTAACAAGAGTCTTGTTATAGACTAACATCCAAATAATAATTTGTTAGGGACTCTTAACAAGTGAGTTTCATATTGTTAAGGATTAATATTCAAATAATAATTTATTAGGGACTTATATCTTTAAAACCATTTAACATACTACTATCCCTCTTCATATATCTCCGTGGTACTTTTAACATGATATTTTACTTAAAATAAAAAACTTTAAAATGATATTGTTTTAACTTTAATGATAGACTGTGTACCATTCTTCACAATGAAGGAAAAATATCACAATTGCACATTGATCTAAACTGTTTCTGTTAAAACAACTGATGGCAACAAGCGAAGAGTTACAAATAGGAGAGGTAAAATATGAATCAAAGTTAAGACAAGGAAAATGAAATAAATTGAGAATTCAAACTCAAAATTTCTCTTGATACATATAAATACTTCCAAATCCTTCATGTATTTTCTTCTTAATGACTCAAAACATTCCTTGTATATATTTTCTGTTTTAAGTGTACCTTTGGAACATATTACCAGTCTCGTTTGTTTTTATCTTGATTAATTAATTAAAGTGATCAAAACTATTCCCTTAACTAACAATCACAAGTCCACTGTTTAATTCCCAATCACAATACTTGAAAAAATTGCTTGATTACTAATGGTTAAAAGTCCTCCCATATGATCATCATCCTGTTGGTACATAAATAATGTGATTGTCAAAGGGAAGATAATTTTCGGGTGAGCCATGTGTTTCGTGAAAGAAATATGAGAGTCGAGATGTGATTGGGTACTCTGAGAGTACTCTTCCGATGCAGTTGCGAGATCTGATTCAAACAGACACAGAAGATTGCTTTTTCACTTGTTGAATGAGAGAGCATTTATTTATCAAAAAGAAGAAGGGAGATAATTTCTTTCCTTCCTATCACAAGCAAGCATTTGCTATCAAACCAAGTTCTCTTCTGTAGTATTCGAAGTCATTTAAAAAAATATCCGATTAATCAAACACCTATTTGAAAATACTATTCATTGAAGACTATTTACCATTGCAGTTAGTGGGATCTGATATACAATTTAATCTTCAACTTATTATTAATTTTTTAGGTTAGTGCTTAGTAGTTGTATGCAACAATATATGGTTAGTTTCCGTATTTATTTAAGAATTAAAATTTTTATTGATATTAATTTCAAGATGTGAATAATATATCTATTCATAACTTTGTCCGCTACAAGAAAATGCAGAACAAGAATATTTTAATATCTGCTATTTGTTGTTTTTGACAATCAATCAAGAACGACCAATCAGATTGGCCAATAAGTCCAATAAGATTTTCGCTGCGGAAGGTTCAAGACTTGGTTCACCTATTCTAATGCAGTTTCTTTTTTAAAGTTTCTTTCACTATAGAGTCAGTTTCATAGTGTGTTTATTTTCTTGTATCTCCATTTATTGTGCGGGATTATTAGAAACTTGAATTAAACCAATTGAATTTTGAGAAAAACTTGAGCTGAATTTTGGGCGTGATTCGTTGCTAGAAACGCATTAGAGATAGTTGAAATGTGTTCTCCTTCTATTGAGGATGAGCATAGTATATTCACATGTTCAATTTCATTTTCAAATGAATGAGATATTCAAGTCAGAAGTTAGTCTAATTCAATAGCTTAAATGAGACTGAAAAGAGTGAAAACTCTTTAATGCAACATTGAATATGGTGTGAAAATTTGAGTGATTTAAATATGAAAAGTTGGGAGTTAAGAGCGTGCCCTTAGAGTACTTAGAGTTTTCCCCGTGTTGGGGGAAGCCATGCCCACATGTGCACGCGCCGTCGTTGCCTGGCGTTGGCATGGGTGCAGGGTCAGGGTGCGGGTGCGGGCACAGTCGTGCCCGACTCGAGATCGGTTGCCCAACCGTCCAACTCTCTTCCCTCTGAATAGGATAGAATTGGTATTTAAAAAAATCAATTGATTTAAGATGAAAATGATAGTTTAGGAAAAGTTAGGGTTTAAAAATTTTGTGGGTGTATTAAGTATATATGTATTAAGCATTGTTGTGGGTGTGAATTGCCGCACTCGTTCTGTTCAAATGGTTCTCGTAACAGTTCTGTCTGAATCATTACAACAGTTCAGACAGAACCGTCATAACCGCTGCGATTGCAACTTTTTCTACCCTATAAATAAAGAAGAATTCTTCTCATTTTACAAACCAAACTCGAAAAAATGAAAGTTTAAGTTTCAAACTCTCTCCCCCTCTGAATAGTTCATCCAAAATTTTAGGCAAAATATATATTTCAGAATTTTGTTTTACTCTGAATTGTTCTTCAAATCCAGTGAAAGGTACAGGTCAATTTTTGGCTCGACAGTACGAGTATTTGCATTGTGCTTTGCAAATATCATGAAGGAGTGTTGTATCTTGGGAGACCAGCGTTTATTATCTCGTAGGCATAGTAACAGAGATGTAATTATCTTAAGGATATTCGGTTTGCGCGTACCTCACTCCATTTTCTGTATATTTGAACTAAATTCTTATTGCAGGAATATTGTTGAATTATTTATCTTGAATAAATAATTATTGTATTATTATTATTATTATTAATACAAGATTGGTTATTATCAGTCTAATTGGTGTCTAACTAAGAAAGGGAATTGAAATATGATTCTTAAATTAAAGAACATTCTATCGAACGAAAAATCTCTCACCTGATTTTCATCGACGTGGTCAATTAGATCGGTCGTTCTTGATTGGTTATCAGATACAACAATCTTAAGACAAATTATTATTGAAGTTGCTAACTCTACTCTGCTTGAATTGCAGAAAATATCTGATATTATAAAGATAGTACCAGTGGAGCAGTGAATGTGTCGATCCAGACCATAGACTTGTTCTTCCTCCTAATCTGAAACCAGAGAAGTCATAAAAATTTGATGTCATAGAGTTCAAGAGGTGGCAACAGAAGATGCTTTTCTATCTAACCACTTTGTATCTGGCCAAGTTCTTACAAGAAGATCCACTGAAACTTGAAACTAATCGGGACACTGTCCTTACAGTCGATGCATCGACACAAAGTGACTTCTTTTGCTGAAATTATATTCTAAATGGAATGGTTAACTCTCTCTACAATGTTTACACTCCCATCCCAACAACAAAAAAGTTGTGAGCAAGCCTCGACAAGAAGTACAAAATCGGAGATGTCGGTACTAAGAAGTTTGTTATAGGACGATTTCTTTAATACAAGATGGTGGATATCAAGACTGTTATTAGTCAAGTGCAAGAGTTTCAAATAATGCTGCACGAGATAGAGGCTGAAAGTATGATTCTACCTAAAACTTTTCAGTTGCTATAATTGTAGAGAAACTCCCACCTGCGTAGAGAGATTTTAAGAACTACCTAAAGCACAACGCAAGGAGCTAAAGTTGAAAGATCTCATTGTGAGGCTTAGGATTGAGGAGGGCAATCGAAAATCCGAAAGGAGGATAACCAGAAATCTGGGAAGAGGAGTAACAAGAACTCCTATGAGGCTAAGATAAATGTGATTGAAGACTCAAAAGGAAATCATCTATTTCTAAGGGCTTGAAGAGGAAGAAAACTGCCCTAGGGTACAAAGGCAAGGACGAAAAAGATAAGAACAAGCGCTTCAAGGGAACTTGTTACAACTGCAACAAGAAAGGACACAAGGTTAATGAATGTTGCAGTCATCCTAAGAAGAACAAGGTGCCAAACTTGATTGTGCTCAAATTGATTGAGCTCTTCTTGCATTGTAAGCAACCAATATGAGTGATTGAGGTAAATCTGTGCACAGAAAAGATAGAAGTTTAGAAATAGATTGCAAGGTTTTCAATACTACCGCTATAGCAAATGGCTATGCGGGTTGTGATCCACAAGGAGGGACTTGTGATGGAAGCGTGTCGATAAGTTTCTTTTAAGTTACTAAAACAGGTTAAAAGTTCTTCTTTGTTTTTATAAGAAAAAAGAAATAAAAGTTATGTTAATTTGGAGAAAGTGGAAGATAAAGAAAATGGTGATTGTTGGTGTTTAAAAAACTAAGTTAAAAAGAAATGAAAAAGAGTAAATAAAGAGTTGATTTAAGATGTGTGATTCTAAACTAAGAAATTAAAATAAAGAACAGTAAGTTCACTTATCTCCTCGGTGCTTGCTTACCTTTGATCTGTTGCAATTATTATTCTTGGCTTAAAGGCGATCAAAGTATGACATATGGGTTCTTCCTTATTTCTATGCTAAACTAAGAATTAAGATGCAAACTAAAACTGTTGGCCCAGAGGCCCTTCACCTTAGTTTTGATGATGACTAACTTATAAAGGTTAGTTTGCTAATTATCTTGTATTTATATAGTTTCAGTTATTGATCAAGATCTTAGTAGGTATTTAGCTTCAATAAAGGATTCAAAGCCAGTTTGGAAGCTGACACATGGTGATTCAGGAGCTCGAGCGTCAAGACCGCATCTAGCACTCGGTTAGAGTCAAGCTCTATGGATCAAGTTTGGATCGAGTTATATTGGAGAAGAAGATCTACAAGAAGACTTTGATTTGTTTAGTTTTATACTTGTTTAGATTTTGTGTAATGATGGATTAGTCTTGATATGCTAAAGTTCACACACACACACACAAGTTCAATAGTTTTGGTTTCCAGTATAACTATGTTTAGATTTTTCAAGAACATATCTTTTGTTTTCATGAATAGATAGAATCAAAAGAAGTTTACATGATTTATATGTATGTTGGATTTCATCCATATACATTATTGTTTCATATTGTCTAAAAACTTATTTTGATGACTCTAATTCATGTGTTTCAAGTTTTATTTTTAACAAAGCTTAGTTTTGAATTTAATGTTAAAAACATAGATATATCTTTTGTATGTGTATTAGATTCTACCCATACACACTATGCTTAAAATTATATTATGTTTTAATATCTATACAAGTTTTGGAGAAAACGTATTTTCATTTCAAAATTTAAGTTTTGAAAAATACTGTTTTTGGTTTAAAACTAAATTTTCGAGTCTCAAAAATAGTTCAAATAGTTTGTAATATGTGTTAATTTTTGGTCACACATATTTATACTTTAAATATTTATAACAACTTATTTTTGTGGAATTTATGTGATTTATGAGATTTTATAGATAATTAAAAGTCAATATTTCAAACCCTAATCCCAGTCCTGAGCCTGCTGGCGGTCGACCGGTCGGTCGTCCGATGTGCACAGATACATGCACACTACCTTGGCTTTAAAACCGGTAGATCGTTCTAGAGAGTTTGCTCTCTGGATCTGGCCTCGATCGACCAGAGGGATAGCTCTCTGGTTCTGGCCTCGATCGACCAGGCGGTCGGCTGTTAGGCATGTTTGCCTGGGGCGATCGACAGGGCGGTCGATCGGTAACCCTAACAATCAGAAACCTGACCGTTGGCCGGTAGACCGAGCGGTCGACCGACAGGTCAACTTTGACTTGTTCTGCACCCTAACGGTTATATTTTCAGACCCCCAAATTCACCTGTTCTGCACCCCAACGGCTATATTTTCAGACCCCCTATAAAAATGGGTCTTTGCGGTCAGTTTTCACTAAGATTTATGAGAGCCAAAATTTCATCTTCTATAGAGTTTTAAAGAAGTTTTCAAAACAAGTTTTAGAGCTTTAAACTCTCTATCTTTATTTAGTTTCAAAGTTTTTGAAAATTCAAAAGAAAATAAGTTTTGGATTCTAGTTCTTGTCCAAAATTTTTGTATCTTATCTAGAGTTTTTCTCAAGCATTTTCTTTGTGTTTTCTTTTTCAAAACACTTTATTTTCTCATGCTTGAGTTATCAATTCTATTGTTATCTTTAGGATCTTGTTTCTATGAGAAAATTATTTGTGATCCTTTGAGATCACCAAGAGAGTTTGTGATCATTGGATCACCAAGATTGTAACTTTTTCTTTGCTTAGGATTTGTGCCTTCCCTCCTGTGTAGAGGTGTTTGTGTTTGAAAAAGGAGTTGTATACTCCAGGTGTTGAGTTGTAATTCCTCAGTAGAGGTCCCTGTGTGGAAGATCTTATAGTGGATAATTAAAATTCTTCTGTGTGAAGGCGGGGACATAGAGTGATTAGTCTGCAATTCTGTATTATTATATCGCATTTTCCTACTGATTTATGAATAAAATATTATTTCTAATTGTTTTTGGTTTACTTTGTAGATAAATCAAGAGTTTAGGGGCAAAGGAGTAATAAGAGCTTAATTAAACCCATTTTCAGGTAATTAAATCCGGATTTCCTTGAGGCCAAGTAAGGGAGCTTCTAGAAGATGCATTGAACCTAAACCCTTGCGCACGTCAGACGAATATCCGGGCAAATATACCCGAATCCGGATATACCAGGAAGGTCCTTGAAGCCAGGAGAAGGTCCTCACCAAAACCAGGGACCTAAGTCCCTAGTTTTGCCATAGAAACATGGCAATTGCTGCGTTTCTGTGGCAATTTGGTGGGCTCACGCATCCATTTTCGACGCGTGACATCGTCTCGCCTTCCAGAGTCTTCTTTCGCCTATAAAAAGCCCTGCAGAGACCCAAAACGTAAGCAGATTTAGAATTATGATAGGTTTTCTATCTTTTAGTGTAGGATAGTGTATGTGTTCTTTTCTTTTGTATTTTCTTTTCTTTTTATAGATCTTGTAGTAGGGCTGCGAGATTCAGAGAGAGCTAGAGAGATATTGATGTAATAGATGGTGACAATCTATGTAAAGTTGTCTCCTTTCTTCTCTATTATAATCTTCTCCATCTTCTACACGATGCTTAGCTAATCTTTTCTTCTCATGGCAATCAACTACTAACTACTAACCATCTAACCACTTACTTAATAATTCACATAAATCTAGTAGTCTCTACAAGACCTTGCTCTTGCAAGAGCCATTGATGGCTCATGTGATGGATTCTAACATTCCTAACATCTAACCCACTAACTTGCTAACTTGCAATGTCTTCTTTATTTCATACTCACCTCTAACCGGTTTTGATGATTTAATAGTAGCTTGCAACTTGTTGTGATATGGATGTGTTATTTGAATTTAGAAGAACCTTCTTATGTGCCATGCTCTGTATCGTCTCTTGAAGCTAAGGATTAGTGATGGCCAAGCATCCATGTGAGGCAACTATCACTAAGAGGTTAGCATGGTTAGTGGAGTAATTGATAGTTAGTAGCCGTGAGTTTTCTTTTACTTTATTTTAAAAACTAATTCTAAAATCTTTTATCATTTTTTCTATCATTGTTTTTACCATCCTCTTACTTCACCTTTGTTTTTATTTTCTTTACCACAAGCTTCATCTTTTTCTATTTTATTTTCTAAACCACTTCTCTTTTATTTTCACATCGCTTTCATCGCCTTCTTCACCTATCACATTCTAGTTTTCTTTTATTTTCTTTTTCTAATTCTTTTAACAAAGAAGAACTTGTTAACAACCGACGTGAATAAGAACTGTTAATGCTTCTATCGCCCCTCGTCTCTGTGAATTCGACCCGTTGAGCCAATGCTATAATGAAAGTATCGAGGGAACATTAGCACACATATAATTTCATTGATTTCATAAAATACGCGTTTCTGAGTGCTCGTTCCGCTCCGATCAAATTTTTGGCGCCGTTACCGGGGACGGGAATGGTTTAGATTTCACGTTTTTGTTGTAACATTTCTTCTCTGTTTAGGTGTGCAGTTAATAATTGCAGAAACTAAATATTTCAGAACATTAATCTTGCTTGCCTCTCCCTGCTCTAGAAAGCTGGGAGCTTACTTTAGATTTTGCAGCAGAATCAAAGAAAAGTCACGCAAATGCGGTAAATTTGTGGCATTTGTACTTCATCTTTTGTAGGGATCTTGCAAGTTGCATATATTGATATAATCTGCTGCTAGTTTTCTGCTTTGATTGCTTACACACTATAATAAATTAAAATTTTCTTGTTTCTTATTTGTTCTTTCTTTTTTGTTTGTGATTGCTTGTGAAATGGAATTCAATAACAATAATTCTTTCAATCATAATATGAATCCATATTTCACACTGACCCCATTTGATTCGGATAGTTCCAACCCTACATTTTACAATATGAACCAACCAAATACACCAGGTTGGACTTATCCGAATCAATACAACCCATACCCCCAATCTTATGACCATAATTTTCAAAATAATTTCAACTCTTCATAGAGTCAATGGGGATTCACCTCCCCCGAGTCAAATTTTCAACCTCCTTATCCACTGTATCCACCTTGTCCACAAATCTCACAATATTCAGTCCTCGATCTCGCTTCCTATACTCCTTTTCTAGACCAACCCACTGAAGAAAAATCTGAGTTAGAAAAGAGTATAGAAACTAACAAGTAAGAGGCCGAGCGATAATATTAGAAAATGTTGGCCTCTCTAATTTCACAATATTTTCAAGACTCATAGTCAGTTTCACCTATTCAAAATGAACAACTATCTGCCTTCAAACTGAGTAAGGAACGCTTGCGTGAGTCTGAGTATCAATCTCAAAATATTTTGGACTCACATTCTTCACAAATTTTTAAAACCAAGATCCCTACACTCCTATTCTAGAACAACAACTTGAAGATACATCATATCTAGAAAAGAGTATAAAAATCTTATAAAAGTCCGCGCTATAATTTCAAAAATCTTCTATACAGTTTATCAATAGGTTAGAACAACAATTGAGTCAATTGGTCAACATTTATAGAAATGAGGTTCTTATCAACCTTTGGCCAATTCATATATCTTAAACTTTATTGATTTGATTCAGGACTCTTGTTGTTTTAAAAATCAAGATTCAATTTCAGAACATCCAATTGAACTTGACCAACATCAAATTCTTGAAATCCACATTGACATGTTGGCAAGTTATCCCTTCTGAGATTGAACTTGAGCATGAATATGATCTTGAACCTCAAGTTGATAATTCAATTTCACTTCCTGATTCAATAATGACTGAGGTGTTTTTTACCTGATTTCAGGCTTTTTTCTGAGTCAACATTGGATCTTGTGCCAGTCTATTGTGAAATTGAATCACCAGTCTTTTATGACATCATATTGAACTTGACCAATGTCATACTTTTGAAAGTCCCATTGATAAATTGGCAAGTTCTCATTTTTATGGAATTGAACTCAATGAGGAATGTGACCTAGATTCTCAGATTTGTGATCTAGTTCAAATTCTTGAATCAATATTGACTCCTGTGTTGTTACCCAACTTGAGTAATATTTAAGAGTCAGTTTTGGTTCCTACACCTGTCATTCTTGAACTGAAATCACCAACCTTAGGAAGTCACATTCCATCATGGGGAAATGAATGTGGACTTGAGTTTCAACTTCTTGATTTGGACCCACTTCCTGAACCAATCTCGACTCCTGAACCTTTACTTGACTTAAGTCTTTTTCCTGAGTCAGTATTAGTTCCTGTACTTTCTGAGTCCAAATCAATCATTCCATTCTGGGACAAGGGTCTTAATAAATTTAACTCTGAAATTATTTTGAAAATTTGAAAATTAGATAGGATAAAATTCATAATAAAAGTCATTCATATATACATCATTTTAGTGGGTTGTATTATAGAGGTCATTGGGGTTCCTCTGAACTCCACGCAAATTTGATTGGGCCGCATTTAGTGGACTAATCAGACCACCACCGAAACCACCCCCTTGAAGTAATTTTTTTCCTTCCCTCTCTATTTGTTTTATGCATACATACATCACGACGCATTGAGGACAATACATGAGATAAGTGTGGGGGAGGGTTTACTAACATAGAGTTTTAGATTTTCTTTATTTTTTACTTCTTCTTAAATTCTTCTTTTGTATAGGAATTTTCTCCCTTTCTTTAAAAACTTTTTGAAACAAGAGACAATGTTTTGATCTATTTTAAAGAAAATTAAGATGATCTTAGAAATTAAGAAAACCTTAATTATGACTCTTAAACCTAATTGAAATAATAGATCTTGTTTAAAATTATAGTTTAAGTATAAAAGATTGGAAAGATAATTTTATCTTGAATTTTTTTGCCTTAGAGAGTATGCACTTCGCACTTACACATTTTTGGGATGGAAACAAAAACCTAAAATGCCATAAAGCAAAAATAAAAAAAGAAAAATATATATATAAAAAAATCACTTATTAAGCTGGATAATTATGCCTCAAGAAGCATGATTATTCACGCCTAACGGTGGTCAAAAGAAACAAATAATCTCTCTTAGTTTTGTGGCCTTGTTTACTCGAGTCCTTAAACCCGAGGGATTTTTCTCATCTGGTGCCCTAGGACCGTCTGGTTTGAGAGTTATCTGTTAAAGGCTAGCTACATGGGTGAACTAGAAAGCCTAATGAAGCTAAGCGAAGGGGAAAAAAATGAAATATATATATATATATATATATTATATATATTATATATATATATATATATATATATGGCTTGATGGTTAGAGTTGAAATCTCAAAAATCTTCACTATCACAAAGTGCATATTATGTAGGTTTTATGAAAGATAAAATATTCAATCTAATTTTTGAATTCTTATCTTAATTGAAGACAAGATCTTGCATCTAAACTAAGTTTAAGAAAGAATAATTTTTGGTGGACTTATGACCTTAGATCACTTATATTTTTTGCAAAAATATTTCGTAAACTTTGTCTCTCTTTCAAAATGTATTTTCAAAATACTAACATTTGTCTTCTTTCTTTATAGATTTTTGTGGGTGTAATCCGCTGAAAACCCTCAGGAAATAAAACTCCTCCTCTATTGGTAACCTAGAGGTTTAATGGCTTGTTGCACACGCTCAGTGCAATCGCGTCACCTGCGAAAGTAGTGTAATAACATTTGTAGTATAGTTTTTCTTTCTTATTTTGCTCGGGATGAGCAAAAAGATAAGTGTGGGGATGTGATTAATCTACAATTCTGCATTATTATATCGCATTTTCCTACTGATTTATGAATAAAATATCATTTCTATTTGTGTTTTGGTTTACTTTGCAGATAAATCAAGAGTTTAGGGGTAAATGAGTAATAAGAGTTTAATTAAACCCATTTTCGGGTAATTAAATCTAGATTTCTTGGAGGCCAAGTAAGGGAACTTCTAGAAGATGCATTGAACCTAGACCCCTACGCACGTCAAACGAATATCCAGAAACATACCCGAATCCGGATATACCAGGAAGGTCCTCGAAGCCAGGAGAAGGTCCTCGCCAAAACCAGGGACCTAAGTCCCTTGTTTTGCCGCGGAAACATGGCAAATGCCGCGTTTTCGCGGTAATTTGGTGGGCCCATGCGTCCATTTTCGACGTGTGGCCTCGTCTCGCCTTCTAGAGTCTTCTTTCGCCTATAAACATCCCTGCAGAGACTCAAAACGTAAGCAGATTTAGAATTAGGCTAGGTTTTTTATCTTTTAGTATAGGGTAGTGTAGGTGTTCTTCTTCTTTACTTTGTATTTTCTTTTCTTTTATAGATCTTGTAGTAGGACTGAGAGATTCAGAGAGAGATAGAGAGATATTGATGTAATAGATGGTGACAATTTATGTAAAGTTATCTCCTTTCTTCTCCATTGTAATCTTCTCCATCTCTAATGATGCTTAACTAATCTTTTCTTCTCATGGCAATCTAACTACTAACCACTTACTTGATAATTCACATGAATCTAGTAGTCTCTACAAGGCCTTGCTCTTGCAATAGCTATTGATGGCTCATGATGATGGATTCTAACATTCTAACATTCGTAACATCTAACCCACTAACTTGCTACTTGTAATGTCTTCTTTATTTCATACTCACCTCTAACCAATTTTGATGATTTAATAGTAGCTTGCAACTTGTTGTGTGGTATGGATGTGTTGTTTGAATGTAGAAGAACATTCTTATGTGCCATGTTCTGTATCGTCTCTTGAAGCCAAGATTAGTGATGGACAAGGATCCATGTAAGGTAACTATCACTAAGAGGTTAGCATGGTTAGTGGAGCAATTGGTAGTTAGTAGCCATGAGTTTTCTTTTACTTTATTTTAAAAACCAATTTTAAAATCTTTTATCATTTTTTATCATTATTTTTACCATCCTCTTAGTTCACCTTTATTTTCATTTTCTTTATCACAAGGTTCATCTTCTTTTCTATTTTGTTTTTCAAACCACTTCACTTTTATTTTCACCTCGATTCATCGCCTTCTTCACCTATCACTTTTGAATTTTTTTCTTTTCTCTTTTTCTCATTCTTTTACAAAGAAGAACTTGTTAACAACCGACGTGAACATAAAAACTGTTAAAGCTTCTATCGCCTCCCGTCCCTGTGAATTTGACCCGTTGAGCCAATGCTATAACGGAAATATCAAGGGAACACATTAGCACATACGAACTTTTCATTAATTTCATAAATGTACATTTTAAAAGTGCTGGTTTCGTTCCGATCATAGAGCAGTGGCTCGAACCTCGAAATATATCTTGGTGTTTGCGTTTGATCCACAATCTCTCAATTCTCTCTTTTTATATCTTGCATTGTTTTACATTGTTCATATTCATATGCTTGATATTGTTTGTGTGCCCACACTTATGTTCAACCAAGAAAACTTTTAATAGTACCTCAACTCTTAGTTTAGTGGAATCTCGAGGAGTAGTTCCAGAGCCCTTTACGGGAGATTCGGGCTCACTCTTGGTTACATATAGTATGTTAGCAATTAGTGTTTAAATTCCGCGTCATTTGTTCTAGATTAGCTTGTACACCTATTCATCCCCCTCTAGGTGTACTTTCAATTGGTATCAGAGCCTACGCTCCTGATATTCGGTATAACCACGTAGGAGTGTGATCCTTGAATTGCTAATCTAGATATGCTTTTACACACATATAGTTTATACAATGATGGATTTTCTTGCTCCTCCCATGTATGATGTTTCCAACATTAACATGTGAAAATTTAAGTTGAGTGCCTACCTAAAAGCCCTAGGATTGCATGTTTACCTTACCACTACAAAGAAATCATATGTTGATAATAGCAAGCACCTAGAAGTCAATATACAAGCCATAGATGCACTTAGGCATACACTTGACAAATAACATCTTTATTTGATTTCTCATTGTGATTCCGCTTTTGCAGTGTGGAACACATTAATCTCTCCCTAAGGAACAAGTGCAACACATTTTGGAAAGAGAAACAAGAAGGGATGAATCCGAGCAAACGTGCTACATAGTTCAAGGAATGACTCTCTTGAGGTAATTTGGATACCCATCTTAATGATTGTACTAGTTCTTCATGTAATGATAATGCTATAGATGTACATGTTTTAAATGACGAACTTTTCATGTTTTGTGAAAACTTGCTTTCAAAGTTCAAAGCTTTGAAAAGTAAAAGTTTTGAATTAAAAGAAGAAAATAAAAATTTGTTTTCAAAACTTGATTTGGTTTTGCAAGAAAAGGTTGAGGTTTCAAATGAACGGGATTCATTAAAAATCCAACTTGACCTTGTTTTAAATGAAAATAAAATTTTAAAGAATAAAAATGAGTTAGATCATGTTTTGAAGAAAAATGAGATTTTTCTTCAAAACTTGATTTTGTTTTAAAAGAGAATGATTCTTTAAAAAAAAAATTGTTTAATTTCTAAATATTCGAATGCATTTCTTTAGAATAACTTTTTTTTGAAAAATGCTTTTGATATCATGTTTGTCATGTTTCCATTACTTCATTTTCTAGTGATAAAACATGTTGTATGCTCCACTTCTTATTCAAGTATTGATAATGATATTTGCATGTTGAAAAAAAATATAGATTGTTTGGCTCTACTTTGAGCCAATGTGCTATGGATCATAAGAAATGGAATCTATATTTTGCAAGAAACAAGCACTACATATTCATGCACACCCATCACGGCATACACATGCTCATCATGCTCACACACATGATTACATGTATGCTCATGTGTACACTTGTACACATTGTGGACGTACGAGCCACCTTGCAAAATTTTATTATGATAGATTACATAATTTAAAATTTGCAAATAAGTTTGTTTGGGTTAGAAAAGGTGCTAGCTCCCATGGATCAAAAAAGATATGAGTACCAAAATCTACCACTATTGTATTTGATGTAGGTGTGGGCTCTCACAAGACGTGAGAGTATTGGTACCTTGATAGTTGATGTATTTCGAATCAAAAGATCATATTCTTAAATGCGTCACTTTCAAGCGATATTTAGGTGGGAAGAACCACCATGATTTTGGATACCTAAAAACTAGTTCATATAGTTTGGTAACTATCTCTAACTCCCATTTTGTTTAGCTTTTTATTGTTAATTATTAGCATGTTTTTGGTTTTAATGTTCATTATGTTAAATGCAATATTATTAAACATGTGATATACATGGATAGTCTTTGAGATACACCTATGGATTCATACTTATTTGTGTACTCAATTATTGTTTAGCTATTGTGCATATCCTAATGATAATATTTACATTTATCCAAATTATTATTTGTTTATGTTTTTGTACTTCATATTTTGATTACTTGTTTAGATGTAGTTTTCATTAAAATTTGTGCTTATACTTGATAATTAGTGATCCGTACTTGATTATTATTTGTTTGTACTTTATTGCTCATTTGTACTCATTAGATGAATATGTACAAACTAGTTTTGATTATTCTTGCATTTCGCTTGTTTTCTCTATTTTTATACATGTTTTATGTTTTGCTTCATGTATATGTTAATTTTGTCCAAAACTTGTTTATATTTGGGATATGTATGTATACTTTTGTTTAGTTCGACAAAACAATGTATACCTTAAAGTTTGTTTAATTATGATGAAAATTAAATTTTTCATGATTTCACATGTTTATGAAAAAGAATTTCTTATGAGCTTCAATGATTTATCTCCATGATTATGTTCATCACATGATTTTTGTACTCTCGATATATTTTATTTACTCATGATTTGATTCATGAGCCTATATGTGCTTCATAGCTCGTTTAGTATCAATTATTGTGTATTTAGCATATTATCATGAGATATATTTATATTTCATTTCCTTACTTGAAGGATTTCGTACTAATCTTCAAAATTATTATAAAACTAGTTTTGTTGTTCTTCAATTTGGTAGTATTTTTTCAAACTATGCTAAAATGATCTTCAAATCATATTTTTGAAAATCCCTACCATCAAAGGGTGGTTGGATGAACGACCATGTCTTATATACCCTTATTGAATATTTTTCAAACATATGCATGATAGGGTGGTAGGTATGAGTTATACATGATCTTAATGAAAATTCATTGTTGTATACACATATTTATTTTCTATATGTATGTATCTTAATTTCAATTGATATTATATTACTCTGATCAACATACATATAGATGTTTTTCTTGTACTTATTTTACAATGTCCATACATTTTTTAGTACAAATTGATTTTATACTGAGCTTTATGTTTTTAATGATAACTGGTATTTTACAAGCTTATGTATAGTTTTTATTAGTATTTCATTAAGGGGAGAAAAATTCTTATTTTATCTTTCAATTGATTTTATTTTCAATTGGTATCTTACTCTCACTTTTATGATGAGAAATATTTTATTTTGGTATATGCTAACATTCTCAATATTGATATCAATAATTTTAAATTGGTATTATTCTCAATTTGGTATCGTTATTGCAAAATGGTTTTAGTATTTACCTAAAAATTTAGTTTTTACTTTCAGTTGGTATCATGTCTTTCTATTGGCATCA
>JAVJIF010026272.1:0-53285 GCA_038442645.1 Agave tequilana
AAAATAATCTTGCAGGCACATGAGGATGAGAATTTGGTCAATTATTTTGTTAGCACTTCTTAAATATCTGCATAAACCCTAAAACCTCAATAGTTTTTGTAACTCTTAAGATGTTGATGATGTAATTAACTATCGATAGAGACTAACTAGTTGAATTAGTAGTGTTGTCTTATTTCAGGATAAGACTATAGTTGGAGGATGGATGGATTTGAGCTTTCATATCATATACATATAGAGGTTGGAAGGAATTATGTAAAGCTACATAAATTTCAATATATCTCAAGCTACAAGAAGCTATTGGAGCAAATATATAAAGCTCCATAAGATCAAGTCATTTCTAGTTATATCAAGCTATGAAGAGCAAAATGGAGCATAAGTTCTTGAGCTACAAATTTTATTAAATAAAAACTATGTAAGTAATCATACGGTGATTTTATTATCAATATATATTTGCACAAGTACGATTTTTTTCATTTCAGTTTTTAGAGAGAATCTTCATTCTACCACCTCATCCTACCACTCAGCCTCTTTCTACCAGCTCTGTCAGAATATATTCTGTTTCACTTCTGTCTCTTGGTCAGATCTGTCTTCTGAGCAGTCTATGATCAATTCACTGTACCTTATGAGCTGCACTTCTATCTCTTATATATCTTATTCATTTCATGAATGTCTTTCCACACAAGTGGATGATACCTTGTTACAAGTGAGACATGAGAGACATGCCTTTACATCATTCTGTCCCTCTTATTGTCTACATCAGCCGCAAGCTCTGTCAACAGTACATGTCACTATACTATATTGTACAGCTGAGAATTCAACCGTTGGATATATATTTTTGGAGAAAAGTCTTCTATCTCTTCCCTTCATCTAAGCCTTCCATACACTTCTCTCTTACCTGTTGTAGGTCATTTAATGCAAAGATTTGTGCACAGTTTTAAGATCTCTTCACTGGCTGCATTAAATGCACTAAACGGGCAGAAATCTCTGTTTCTCTCTTTGTATCTCTAATGGTTGGATTGAACCTTGATATCTCCTTGTTGTTTATTATAAATCTTGTTCATTCATTACAAGGAGAAGAACACAATCAGAATTTTTAGAACAGCCTTGAACTGAGCTTTTCTTCTTTCAAGCCTAAAATTTCAGATCTAATCAAATAAAAGTGGTTGAGCTAATCATCTTCATTCAAGTCCTGATCTTCAGAGAAAGTCTCGAGCATTCAATACAAGCGAAATTCATCATTTCATTTATTCTCAATTCTTTGGAGAATCTCAGTCTCATCGTCTATACTTATTCTAAATTCTCATTATTACTGCTTTAGACTTATTGTGTCAAGTTATTATTGGTAATACTTAGAACTATATGATTACATAGAGTCTCCTATTGTATTATCTATTTCGATTCTATCATTGTGCTTATATTAGTTCTCATTATTGTGTTAGAGAACAAAACCTATTATCATACTTATCGTAGTGCGCCTCAAGATAGAGGTGTTGTGTAAATCCAAGATCGAGTAGTATCTTGGTGCGTGTAAATCCAAGATCAGACAGTATCTTGTAGCGTGTAATCCAAGCTCAAGGAAGAGTTTTGGTAGTTATAATTCTTACTTTGAGGAGAAGCTTTTTAGCGGATTTGCAAATCCTAGAGTGGAACCTCTAGGTGATGGATGTAGGATACTTTTCCGAACCACCCTAAATTATTTGAGTTCTCTCTGCTGTTTTTATTGTTGTTTATCTGTTGTGCATATACATATTCACTGTTACGTTGCTCTATTCTATTTTATGTTGCTTCTACCATCAGACTGTATCAGCTACCATCAGACTAGGTGATCCTACAAGTCTACCTATTTTTACAGTTTGATATATATTCAATGTGTTTATTTTTAATTACGCTTGATCCTATTCTCCCCCCTCTATGGTCCAACAGGTTTTATCTTGAAGTGGAGGCGATCAACGTATAACTAATAAGATCGAATTCAGTCCCCGTCTACATTATATCATCGAGACCAAGGGGAGCAAACATGAAATGATACAGACTTTTAAAGAGGAATCCGTCGTCGTGAGCTATAGGTGTCACTCGCAATGGAAAGGCTCCTCCGATGCTATGAAACTCATATAGATAGTAATCAAAAATAAAATAGAAAAACAAAAAGAATAGAAAGGTAAACCTTAGATTCGATTGAAAAAATGAAAGAAAAGACAAAGAATTACATCAGTGTCACTTTCAACACAACTCTTTCTCTTCTTCTCTCATGAATCGCTTCTCTAACCTAAGTTTACAATAAATAGAAATTTACATATATGAAAAATAAAAACCTAAGTTAACCTAAACAAAAAGTCTAATCTAAACTCTCTGCTGAAGTGGTGCCCGTTCTTCATTGGAATATGCAATATTTATAGGAGAACTGGAAGGAGAAGGGGAGTACGAGGATAGGGGCAAACGCTCCCCAACAGAACAATATCGTGAAAATGCGACTTTGTTCGCGTTTTCACGACCATGGTCTAGCCGTAGGAGCCAGATCTGAGGTGCATGGATCTCTTTCGTTTAGATATGTCTGTTTCTTTAGATAAAATTCCCTATGGATTTTTGAATTCAATCTGATCTTCGTTGATTCTTCAGCTAACCGAATAAATTTTTAAAAATCCAATTTTAACTGATCCAGATCTGGGATTATCCTCTCTCCCTCCATTTATAATTACCTGCATAATTCAGATATTAAGGCAAGTAAATAGCATCAATTATTACAAGATAAATGTAAGAATATAATAATAATAAATACAAAATATGTGTATGATCAGCTCACCTTCCAGCGGAGCTAGAGAAGCCCAAGGGTTAAGCCCGAAGGCTGGAAAAAAAGCCCGGAGGCTGAACTGAAGGCTAACGACCACGAAGGTGTTGGCCCAAAGGCTATTTACCCTTTATTTTGATGATAATAAAACATACGTGGTTATAGATACTAACAATTTCATCTATATAAGTTTTGGGATTTTCTTTTATTGCATTTGGCTTCTTCATGAAGACTCACACATTTTTGAAGCTCTCAAAATGATGATCCAAGAACCCTAGCACAAACAGATACAAACATGGGACTCATCACAAGTATCGAGCTCAAAGGATCAAGATGCAAAGATAATAGCTTTCATGAGAAGATTTATATTTTTGCATTTTTGTAAGAATTTTGTTTTACTAAAATCGAGAGTAGGGATAGTGCTATCTCATGGTGCTATCTCATGAGATTCACACACACAAACACTACCTTTTATCTCTTATAATTTGAAAAATATTTTAACTTTTAAGTTCATTTTTTTCAAAGTGGTTTTTGAAAATTACTTTTGCAAACTATAGTTTTACATTTGTTTTTGTGTTGATCGTTGATCACAAATTATAGACTCAAATTGATCGCATGGATTTTATGTTGTGGTGGTTTTATCAAAGAATTTTTGTTAGAAAAGATTGAAAAATATTTCAAAATCTATTTCATGTTTTTGGCTTTGTGCTGGTCGATCGATTAGTCAACGTGTGCGCACATGTTATTTATAATTTGACTATCCGACCGGTCGACCGACCAATCATCCGATCGGTCGACCGATGACCGTGTCTGCTCTCTGTTTGGGATTGCGATCGATCGACCGGTCGACTAGCAAAACCCAATGGTCAGGAGTTAATCGACCAATTGACCGACAGGCTAATTAAGCTTGAGTTTTTCCCCAAACGTCTAGTTTTTATTTTTGTCTTTTGTGGGTTAATCCCCATCGTCTTTTATTTGATTTTCTTCTATGCTTTGGGTCTCTATAAATCGGTGGCTTATAAAAAACTTAGAAGAACTCTTGGTTAATCATTTTTACAATGATTTACAAATATTTTCAAGAGAAAATTTCCATAAGTTAGTTTCTTTCTCAATACAAGTATCTCAAGAGCTTTGTTCTTCATTCCTACATTCTCAAAGCTACACTCACCACAATCTAAGAGCTACAAATCTCTCCTCTTGATTATAGGGATTGTTTTAGTGAGCCTCTTTTGGGTGATCCTTGAGTTGTCACCTCATTCTTGTATTGAAGCATTGTAGAGGTTGCGCGCCTAAAGCGAGCTTGCAGGTTTGTCATTGTAAAGTGTTGCGGCGCCGAGTGAGAGAACTTATAAGTTTGGTTCGTTCTTTAAGAATGTGCAGAGAAGCAATCTTGCGGGATCACGTTCTAGTAGAAATCCTTCATTGCGGTTAGGTGGGAACGTAGAGCGGTGGCTCGAACCTCGAAACAAATTATCCGTATTTGCGATTGCTAGGGGTGTCAAGTGGGACGGGTTGGCCCGGCAACCCGCATGGACCCGTACGGGGAAGCCCGGACGCGGCCCGGCTCGGGTCCGGGTAAGGCGAGGGCCGGTCGTGGGTCCGCCAAAGGCGGCCCACGGCCCGCCTGGGCCGTGTCAGGCCAGGGCAAGGCACTAGCACGGCCCGGCCTAGATTTTCGCCGGCCTCCACCGCCCAAGCTGCCATCCACCGCTCCCCGCTGTCCCCTCCGCCACTAGCAACCCCCTTCATATATCAAATAAAATGTAAAAAATTAATTATAAATTTCAGGATTCGAACCCGTGATCTCACCTCAATTATATAAGTCCCATGACCAATTAACCCACAGAACATTGTGTTCAATTAAAAATAATTGTATTTAGTAAACCAAAAAAATTTATTTTTTTAAAAAAAAATCGGGCTTGCGCGAGCCGCCGGGGTCCTGGTCCCCCGAGTCACGGGCTGGACTCGAGTTCCAAAATGGAAGCCGGGCTTGGACAGGGCCAGGCCGACGCCAATTAATCGGTCGTCACTGGCCCGACCCGACTGCTGGTCGGTCTGTCGTGCCTGGGTCGTGCCTGGCCCAACACGGCCCAATTTGCACCCCTAGCAATTGCTTTCTCTCTCACTCTCACCAACTCTACTCACTCTCTATAATTATTTCATGCTCTTTATTGCTCTATTTATAATTTCAATCTTGCTATTGTGTTGATATTATTCACTTGTGCTTAGTAGTTTCTAGTAATTTTTAATTCTACATTTTTCTATAGTTATATAGCCATCACCTATTCGCCCCCCTCTAGGTGATTTCAATTAGTATCTGAGCCTAATCCCTATTTTTGGTTTAACCACCTTAGGGAGATCCTTCTTTTGGCTATATTTGTTGCATTCTATATACTTGCTTATTTGCATTCATGGCATCTCACAATTTTCTAGCATCAAGTTTCCACCCAAATTTGGTGGGTTGAACTTCCCTATATGGAAGATCAAGATGACTCTATTCCTTAAGTTTTTAGGAGTTACAGTAGCTAAAACCATTACCAAATAGTTTGTTGAACCTCACGGTGATGAGGATACATAGTCCGAAGCAATTACCAAAGACTATGAGGCCAATGCTAAGACACAATATGCATTGATGCAAGATGATGATCTTTCACATGTTATTAATTGCAAGTCCACATTTGAATTTTGGAATGACTTGTTTATAACTCCTGAGGGAACTTCTCAAGTCAAGAGATCCAAAATTGACTTGCATCATTCTTAATATGAGAATTTCTATATGCTTGAAAATGAAACTATTGATGAAATGCTTTCTCGCTTCACTAAAATCACTAGTGAATTATCTTCCTTAGGTGATTAAATAGACAACGATCAAAAGGTGAGGAAGGTTATTACAGCTCTTCCCAAGAGGTCAAGGCAAAACTCTCAAGGAGCTAAATGATTGTGATGAGATGGAATTCTCTGGATTTATTGGGAACCTCAAGACACATGAGATGGAGATGAAGGTTTGTGAAAAATAGAACCGCAAAAGAAGAAGTTCATAGCCTTCAAAGTGACTCCAACCATTGTAGAAGAAGATGAATCAATAGACGTATGCCCTAAACCAAGCAAGAAGGGAGTCTTACTAGGAGGCAGTTCGATCACCTAATCGATTGCATCGTCAAAGGGATAAAGTGATCGAGCGATGATCAGATTCCTACCGGCACACTTCCCCAGAAATCTCAGAGGAGATCTACTTGTAATTCTTCTTTTTATTACTTATAATTTCGCTCCTCGATCTCTTTTGATAAGTTTTTCCCGAATCAATTTTCAATGGAAAACAAGATGGTGACTCCGCTGGGGAAATCAGTCTTCTGGCGCAACAAGGAGACAGTGTTACAATGCAACGGTTAGAGTCTTAAGCCCGTCATTTTTTTAAAATTGGTCATTCATTTTGACCAAGAAAAATTTGAAGAATTGCTCTCTGAGAGTAGTTCAGTGATCCACACTCAGAAGCACAAAAAGATCTTTGTGGCCAAGGCTTTAGAGCAGAAACAAGTCTTAGCTAGGCGAGCAGCTGGACGAGGCTCGTTCCAATTCCTCTCAGCCTTAACTGAGGCTACAAATGCCTCATGCAACGCAAGCCAGGTTCCCTGTGAACCTAAAACTTTGCTTCCCAAACAGATGTAGAGGCCGAAGCAGAAAGCTCCGTATGAAGCTTCAGGCCAAGCTCCAGCACAATTTCGCCTATTACGCGAAGACAAAGGCAAAATGCCTATACAGTTTGGCAGCACTGCTGAGACTATTAGCCGCGAGGCTAAATTGGCTTCTCTGCCTTCACCTAATCTGGGAACAGTGACCCATAGAGTCAACCTCATTCTCACAGGTGAAGTTAGTAGCGCAGCGCCAGTACCTAAAGGTACTAGCGAAGTTCTTAGCCACAAGGCTGGAACTGAAGCACTCAGCAGTGCTAGCCACCTTCGCTACAAGGCCAAGAATAAAGCATCGCAGCGTGCTAAAAGTGAAGTTATCGTTACTTCGCTCTCAAAATCTTCCAGTGCTAAGTTTGTGCCTCGAGGCAGAGCTACACGTCTAACTTCGCCAAGCGAAGTTAATACAACTGACAAAGTGATTTCTGAATTACCTAAAAGCAGAAGCTTCAAGGCTAAAAGTCTCCGACTCGAGCAACCTCGTGTAAGTTTGGTTCACACTGATCTCCAGGAATTTCTAACTAACAAGCATAAATTAGAACCACTCTATACTCATCCTTCTTGTTGTGAACAAGTGGGATGTCAGTTGGTAACAGTCCATTCAGTCCATTACTGAGTAGGACCAGTGCCTGCCACCCTTCGAATCCGACAGTCAGTTTTTAATCAATTATCGATGCGAGCTCCTGCCAAGCATCACAAGAAGAGCAAATCGTGAAGTCTACTAGATCTGCCCTCTGCATCCGTCAACATGATAGGAAGGGGATGTGAACCGCATAGGGGCAGACAAGCGCCGCGTGGTGCTAACTCTCCTTCATTCTGTTCTCCAGACCCAGACTATAGCCCTGACATAGGCCAAGTCTTGGTAGTAGAAGAAGGTGTGTTCTGAAACACCAGATCTATGGTGGCAATACCCTACAATTATGAGTAGTCATCCTCTTCGACAAGAGTAATATCACCAGAACCACTGAAAAGTTTATACAATGGTCTGATGATGAGGGAAAAGATAGTGGGTATGCCTCTTCAGCAATAGTCAGCTCAGCGCGAACGGATAGAGTGTCGGTGCATATGGCCGATAACGGTATTGATAACCTCCGTCGACGGTTGGAAGCTCAAGAGCAAACCTCTAAAACCCAGCAAGAAGCCTTGGACAACATTCAACAGATGCTCACTAAACTCCTCACCAACTGAAAAAACAATAATGCCTGGAGTAATCATAATGAGGAAGAGCATAATGAAGATGAGCAACCTAAGACTGAGAAGTCAAAGGAAAGTTCTTCCATCAATGCTGAAGTTCTTAAAGGTATCCAAGCACAGATCGCATCCCTAACACAGAGGAATGAATTGAAGAAGGCAGGCATGACTTGTCCTTACCCACTTGAATGGGACTCGGTGCCATATCCCCCAAAGTTTAAACCATCTACATTACATACGTATGATGGTAAAAGCTCATCAAACCAGCATATCTATTACTTCTGGTCTCAGACCGGTAACGTTATAGATAACGATGCTATCATGGCCAGACTGTTCATTAGCACCTTGAAGGGGTAGCATTTGACTGGTTCCGAAGACTTCCTCCAGGCTCTGTCAATTCCTAAATCGACTTAGAGACTCAATTCCTTTCTCGATTTTATGAGGACGACACTGAGGTAACCATGGATAAACTCCTCTCTACCGTGCAGAGGAAAGGAGAATCTGTCCATGACTATATTGAGCGGTTTAGAAACTTATCTCTGATGTGCCCAGCCGGGATGCCATTGCCCATGCTCTTGCAAACAAGTAGGCATAACTTTCTGAACCAAGTGGAGATTCGTATGGGAGCTGTCAAAGCCCATACCTAGAAAGAACTAGTTGAACAAGCTGTGATAGCTGAAAAATCGGCTAAAAAATTTGAACCATCTACCCCTAAAGGCAAATGGGGTAATAAAGGGCATGGCGACATGGCACAGTCTCCCAAGCCAAAGGGAAAGAGATTATGTCCGTCAAGTTGTCAGGAGATGTTCCTCCAAAGACCAAGAAGAGCGGCAAAATTAATCAGGAGTTTAAGTTTCCTCCGAAATAGTACTCCTTCAAAGACGAGCAGGTGGTTATAATATTCCACCTACTTCAAAAAGGGAATAAATTGAAGATGCCAGAGGCTCGACACCCTAATGAAGTGGGACACACAAACGATCCCAATTATTGTATTTTTCATAGGATGACACATCATCCTACTAACAAGTGCTTTGTCCTGAGGACAAAATTCAAGCTTTGGTCGATGCTGGGGTTCTAATTCTAAAGTCAGAACAAAAGAAAGTCACTGTAAACATGGTGACACTTGAGTTCGACAAGACCCCAAAAGTCACAGTTCCTGATGGATTTCCGCTAAATATCAAGAGATTAGGGGTCTCGTTCCCTTGACATTGAAAATAGGGAAATCATGTGGATACACCCAGACCTCGCCCAAGACGAACAGTGGGGTTCGAAGAAATCCAAGTCAAAGGGCAAATCTTGCAACGTTATCTTTGTCTTGCCGGATGACAACAATGTGACAACAGCTTCTTTTAGCGATTCTGAAGGTGAAAGGAATGCTTGCACAGTGCCGGCTGATGTACCTCAGCCAATGGATACTCGATCAGGAAAATCATACTTGAAACAGTATGAGAAAATTACTGACAACACACAACAGTAAACGACGTCAGTATAAGTAACCATTCCAGCTCCAGTCCCGACCTCAAGAAAAGAAAAGCAGAAAGAAGTCCGGTTTGACCATGTCCTGAAGAAACTTCAGGCCCGGGACATAACGTCCCATTTCGCTTTGAGATACTGGCATATCTGGCTAATATCCAAGCTCGTATCACCATACACGTGCTGCTTCACCTTTTGAAAGAGACAAGAGTGGCACTCAGGGATGCACTGGCTAATTTAGAATCATTTCTGACACATGTGTCAGAAATCCCTAGAGATGACACTCACCCTCGTGTTCTGAATGTCATCATGTACAGTCGAAAGTACCTACTATTACTTTCACAGCTGAGGACATACTTCTCAAGGATAACAAACACGGTCGACCTTTATACTATACTGATACATTGCCTCGACGTGCATTGAAAGAGTACAGGTTAATTTAGGGTCTGCACTCAGCATTATTCTCAAAAGGCTCATTTACTTCCTTAGCATACCACTGTATCAGTTGTCTGCAACCACTACTACGATATAGGTTTTAACGTAGGGAATAGTCACCCACTTGAAAAGATTCGACTCCATTGCCGAATTGGAAACCTAAATCAAAAGTGACGTGTTACGTCATTGACGCTGACATGTCATACAATTTGTTGCTGGGATGACCTTGGATCCATGCTAACTGGATCGTGCCTTCTACTCTGCACCAATGTTTCAAGTAGGTAGAAGATGATGCAACGGTCCGAACGGTGTTCGCTGAGAAACAACCATTCAAGGGGGTGAAAAATTACTTTACTGATGCTATATCAGGAAATTGGTAAAGCATCAAAAGAACCGTTGCCTAACAACGACGACAGTAGTAACGAGGCAGATTCAGAGTCTGAAGGAGACACCCAGCTATTTTGGTCAGTGAACCAATTGTAGCATGTTTCAATAGTCCTCAATATAATAATCCCCCTGAGGATGATGATGAATGGGTGATTAATGACAATATTACTTTTAATTATCTTGCGAGTGTCGAATTGCTTTAATATGTCGTCAATAGTTCTCTACACATGCCCTTGCATAAACTAAGCATACTAGGTACATCCGTGGAATATGCAGAAGGGTCCGTCTTCGTGTCCCTCCATCCAAAAGGCGTCAATCACCGATAGTATTCGGTAGAGCCCGACTACGAACGTCTATGGTCAAAGATTCGAGTTCATACCCAGAACCTCCACAATTTTTCCATTATGCACGATCAGCACAGTATATGATGAGAAAAATGGGATACAACCTGCAGCGTGGGAGTAGCCTGAATTTGGAAAAGGACGACATGATTTTCTACATAATTTCATGCCGAAAGGGAAACCTGAAAATTACTATGATAAAACACGTAGGGGGTTGGGATATGTCACACCTCCACCTTCTACATTGTTTCGATCCAAAGGCAACAAACTGATCCCATCACGCTCTGCTTCTTCCTCTGAGTGGGAGTCAGATGTTAGGGTGGGAACGATTTTCAAGAACCTCTCCGTTAATATGACTTCGAGTAATCAATTGGAGCCTAGGGAGGCTATTGATGTTGAACCATAGGCTCAGCAACTGGATTTTCAGTGGGAAAAGCGGTTCGAACAACGCGAACCACCTACTGAAGACAAGGTGATTCAGATTAACTTGGATAGTCAAGATCATCATAAATCCATCTTTATAAGTGAGAGCTTATCACTTACGGAAAAGAAAGACTTGATAGTACTCGTAAGAGAGTATATCGATGTCTTTGCATAAAACTATGAAGATATGCCCGGACTTGATCCGCAAGTAGCCATGCATTGCCTGAATATCAAGCCTGACGGCAAGCCAGTCAAGCAGCAACAACGATGATTTCACCCAGATATTATGGAAGCTATTGAAGCCGAAGTCCATAAACTCATCGCATGTGGTTTCATACGGTAGGAACAACATCCAGATTGGGCTGCTAATATTATCCACGTTCTTAAAAAGAATGGAAAATTTCAGATCTGTATTGACTATCGAGATCTCAATACAGCATGCCCTAAAGATGAATTCCCATTTCTCATCACTGATGTCATGATTGATAATACCTGCGGATTCGAGAGAATGTCTCTCATGGACAGTTTTTCAGGGTATAATCAAATCAAGATGTACCCTGGGAATGAGAAGCATACTTCATTTCGGACACCGTTAGGCGTATATTGCTATACTGTCATGCCCTTCGGATTAAAGAATGTGAGAGAAACATACCAGAGGGTTATGAATGCAATTTTCCACGAGCACCTTCGAAAGACAGTAGAATGCTATGTCGACGACATCGCTGTCGAAAGTCGCCATAAGAATGATCACCTTCATGATCTAAGAACAATGTTCGATATAATGCGAGCCCATCAGCTGAAAATGAATCCAACAAAATCCTTTTTGGGGGTTTCAAGTGGCAAGTTCCTGGGATTCATTATTACATCAAAAGGAATTCATCTCGACCCAGACAAGGTCAAAGTTATTCAGAGCCTGCATCTGTTGGCCCAGAAGCCTTTCACTCTAGTTTTGATGATGATTAACTCATGTAGTTATGTTTACTAATAATCTTGTGATGTTTAGTTTCAGATATTTAACCAAGATATTAGTAGGTAATTAGCTTCAACCAAGGTGTTTTGGAGCTTCTCACATGGTAATTCAAGAGCCCGAGCGACAAAGTCATATCTAGCACTCGTTGGAGTCAAGCTCGGTAGATCACGGTTTGGATCGAGTTGGCTTGAAGACGGAGTTCATCAAGTAGACTTTGCTACATAGTTTAGTTTATGTTTTTAGATCCATTTGTAAAGACTAGATAGTGTGATATGCTCAAGTTCACAACACACACACTTGTTTAAGTTTTCATGTTTTGATTTTCGGTTTTTGGTTTAACTGATCTTGATTTTCATGAATAGATAGAATCAAAATAAGTTTACATTGTTTAATGTATATTAGATTTGTTCTATATACATGTATGCTTCATATCTTAGACAAACTTATTTTGATATACCTATTCATGTGTTTAGAGTTTTTTATTTTAACAAAATATATTTTCGGATTTAATATCAAAAATATTGATATATATCTTTATATGTATATTGGAGTATATCCATATACCACATGCTTAAAAGTTGTTTAAATATCATGTTTTTATGTTTGGATGAGTTTTGAAAAAATCGGATTTCCATTTGAAAAATCCAAGTTTTAGAAAATATAGTTTTTGGTTTTCGGCAAAATTTCCTTAACACAAAAGAGTTCATAATGTTTATAACTTGGTTTGATTTTCACTCAAACAAGTTTGTATATCAATGTATTATACTAAACATATTTTTATAGATTTTTAGAGATTTTATGGGATTTATTTAAGAATTAAAAATCAAGTTTTTCAGTCCCTAATTAAGCTCTGCCAGGCTCTGGTGGTCGACCGGGCGGTCGACCGGACCCAGAGTTGGTCGACTGGACTGGTCAACCGACATACACAAGAGTGTGCACGCTGACCTGCCACTTGGGCCGGTCGATCGGACGGTCGACCGACTGCAAGTGCCCCACTCTTGGGTGGGGGCGGTCGACCGGATGGTCGACCGTGAGGCTTGGCACGGTCGATCGGGTGGTCGACCGGCCAGAGAGCAATTTGCTCTCTGGATTGGCACGGTTGGTCAGGCGGTCGATCGGAAGGCTCAACGGTCAGAAATTTGACCGTTGGCCGGTCGACTGGAAGGCCAATTCTGGCCTAGTCAGCAGCCAATGGCTAGTTTTTTCTAGGGGCTATAAATACCCCATTTGAAGGCTGTTTTGGTTAAGGTTTTTGAAGAGCAAAAATTCCTACTTCTCTAGTGTTTATTTCCAAGTTTTCAAAAGAGTTTTGGGTTCAAAGATTTCATCTTTATTTGTTTCAAAAAGAGTTAGAAAATTCAAGAAAAAGGAAAGTCTTTTGGGATTGGTTTTTGATCTATATTTTCTATCTATTCTAAAAGTTTTCCCAAGAGTTTTTCTTTGAGTTTTTGATTTCCAAACTCATTGTTTTCCACACTTGAGCTATATCATTCTATCCTATCTATTAGGATCTTTTATTTGTGAGAAAATTGGTTTGTGGTTGAGATTACCACCAAGTTGTAAACCCTCCTTACTTGTGTTATCCCTCTTGTGTAGATGTTGATTTTGGAGAGGTGGTTGGCTCCCTCTAGTGAGAGGTGGAGATTGGTGTTTGGCTCCCTCTAGTGAGAGGTGGAGTTGGTGTTGGAATCCCTCAAGTGTGAGGTGATTGTTTTGTATTGGCTTAGTGCCTAACCCTCTAAGTGTAGAGGTGTTTGTTGTGAATTGCGCCTTGCCTCTAAGTATAGAGGTTGTATTTGGTTGAGAGAGGAGTTGGGTACTCCCGGTTGTATTTGCCCCAAATTCTCGGTGGAGGTTTCCTCTGTGGGAGTCCTGTGTGGACAAGTTAGTGGATTCGAAATCCTTCTGTGTGAAGGCGGGGACGTAGAGTTGTGTGCTCGAACCTCGAAACAAATCTCATTATTTGCGTTTGATCCATTGACTATAACTCTCTCTACTTTGAGCATTGTATCATATTTCCATATCATTTATATGCTTGTGTTGTTTGTGTGTGCCTCACTTGTGCTTAACCACGAGAGCTTCATATAGCGCCTCAACTCTTATTCAGAGGAATCAAGAGGAATTAGTCCAGAGCCCTTCACCGAGAATTTGGCTACACTCGTTGGTTGCATTAAGTGTAGTTACAATTAAGTTTTTAAATTTCGCATTTAGTTCATTAGATTAGCCGTACACCTATTCACCCCTCTCTAGGTATACTTTCAGCATCCACCTAAGAATCTCAAAGAACTTAGGGATCTGCAAGGTAGAATGGCCTATATCAGAATATTCATCGCAAATCTCTCAGGCCGCTGTCAACCATTCACCCGACTCATGAAAAGGGTGTCTCTTTTATATAGGATAAAACCTGTCAAGAAGCTTTCGAGAATATCAAAATATACCTTACTAAACCTCTAGTCTTTGTGGCTCCCATATCAGGAAAACCATTCCTGCTTTATGTGAAATATATGGACCATTCTCTTGGTGCTCTGCTTGCTCAAAAGAACGATGATGGCACGAACAGGCCATTTATTATCTGAGCAGGACTCTAATAGGGGCTGAATCTCGCTATAACTCGATTGAGAAGGAATGCTTAGCTCTTATCTTTGCTATTTAAAAGATGCGACATTACTTGGTTGGCCAAACCATAAATGTTATTTCCAGAGTTAATCCTTTGCGTCTCCTCATGATGAAATCAGGATCACTGAATTTAAGATTAGCTAAGTGGGCCATCCTTTTGTCTTACTATGACATGCTTTTTGGTCCTCAGAAGACAATTAAAGGCCAAGCACTTGCAGACTTCTTAGCTGTTCATCTAATTTCGAAAAGCTCAAAACTTCATGAAGATATTCCAGATGAGATTTTTGAATCTAATATAATTTCAGAGGACGAAGTGTGGCAAATATTCTTTGATAGAGTATCAAGAATAGGCCCCAAAGGCAAGATCATTGCTGGTATAGGGGTTGTATTTATCTCACCACAAAACCATGTCCTTCCTCGGGCATTTTCATTGACGGAACCATGTTCCAACTGTGTGACAGAATATAATGCTCTACTCATTGGCCTTCAGCTCGCCCATGAATGGGGGTACGCTACCTCAAATTTTATGGTGATTCAAAACTGATTATTAATCAGGCTAAAGGAGAATATGAGGTCCGCTACGGAGATTTGGTACCTTATTATCATCCAGTCATCAAAATGTCTAATTTATTTGATGGCTTTTACATCGGTCATGTGTCCCGGTCTTAAAATACTAAGGTCGACGCTCTGGCTGCACTAGCAGCTACATTGGCCTTACTGATCGACACAACGTATCATCTTACAGTGGCTACGCGACATCTTGTTTGTCCTAAACATGAGTTGAAAACCAAGGAGGTCCATATCATCTCAATAGATTTTGAACCGAGAGATTGGCGATTTTCCCTCATTGACTATGCTTTGCATAATATATTGCCGGATGACCCTAAAGATGTGGCATCTATCAGATGAAGGTCCCTCCGTTTCTAATATAATCCGATAGTAAAGACACTCTATCATTGCTCATATGACGGTATCCTTCTCCGTTGCCTCTCTAATTCGGAGGCACAAGAAGTGCATCAACAGGTGCACGATGGTATATGCGGAGCTCATCAATCAGGTCCGAAGCTCAAAGATCTATTGCACAGGTTTGGATACTATTGGCTAACCATGATAGTTGACGCCATCAAATATACGCAAAATGTAAAGCCTGTCAAATCCATGCAGACTTTATACATCAGCCCCCAGAGTTGCTCCATCTGATTGTTGCTTTATGGCCGTTCAAAGCATGGGGAATTGACATTATAGGGCCATCAACCAATCATCAACAAAAGATCATCAGTTTATCCTAACAATAACCAATTATTTCTCAAAGTGGGCGGAGGTTGTTCCACTTATTGAAGTTAAAACTTTCAACATGGTTAACTTTATCAAACACTATGTCATTCATCAATTTGGTGTCCCTAGGTGGATTATCCATGATAATGGCCTCCAATTTGTAAGCCAGGTATTCTATCAATTCTGTGATAAGTACCGGATTCAGAATGTGACATCAGCCGCTTATAACCCAGCTGCTAATAGCTTGGCGGAAGCATTCAACAAGACAATTATCAAGCTACTCAAAAAATTCGTTTCATCAAATAAGCGAGACTGGAATGAGGAGCTTGGTGAATGTCTTTGCGCCTACCGAACACAGTTCGGACCCCGACGGGCAATACGCCTTTTTCTCTGGTATACGGGTGCGAAGCAGTCATACTGTTAGAAATCCAGATGTTGTCATTACGAGTCGTCTTAATGGCCAAAATGACAAAGGAAGACAATGATCGGTTACGTCTTCAAAAACTCGAAGCCCTAGATGAGAAGCGACTACAAGCTCAATAACATATTAGAGCTATATCAAGCTTGAATCTCGAGAGCCTTCAATAAGAAGGTTAAGCAAAGGGTTTTCTAGAAAGGAGACTTAGTTTTAGCCGCCAGACGACCAATGATCATGACGCATAAAACTAAAAATAATTTTCAACCCAAATGGTAAGGACCGTTCGTGATAGAAACAGTCTACTCAAATGGAGCATATCACCTTATGACCCCAGACGGTGACATGCTCATGATACCGATCAACTGCAGGTTCTTGAAAAAGTATTATCCTTGATAGAATCTTTCTTATGATCAAGTTAACATTATACCTCTTATCAGGACCTTCAGATCCAAGATATTTAGAAAGAGCGCTCCTTCCTTTCTCTAACGGGATCATACTGCCATAAACTAGTATCAAGCCGATCGAACACCAGTTGCATCAAAGAACAACCAAGGTTATGAATGTCAGTTTTAGCCTTATCACTCTTCTCTAATTTATTGTCGACTAGTGTCGAGCCGATCGAACACCGGTGACATTGAAGAAGAAACAAGGTGTCAAATTATTTCAGCCTTGTCCCTCTTCTCTAGTATATAAACATGTACCTATCTTCAACTTAGAAGAATAGGTCATATTTTAAAGTCAAGCATGCCTAAGAAACAGTTTTAGGCAGATATTTTATTTAGCTTGACTTTTCTATATACAGTGGCGACATACCTCCCTGCTCCTGTTCGATCGATCGAAGCTCGACCCAACGATAAAAGGTCCGACCAAATGGTGACTGATCGAATAAAAAAACACAAATGAGTTTATTTGATGACTTATCAAGCTAAACTCATTGAAGAAGGTTCGTAACGCATTCTCTTACAGAACCTTTCCACTGTTTTCATGTTCATATGAAAGACATGATGACCGATTGAATGAAAGATCAAAGGAGTTTATCTGATGATTTATTAAGCCAAATCATTAAAGAAGATTCGTAATGCATCCTTCTGCAGAATCTTTCCAATATGAAAACAAGATAAGGATTGACAGAGAGTCCACGAGGAACGATAATCTTCAAATCAAGATCGCGCGAAATTCGTGTCCGTTCCTTTAATCCCCAGCTCTCCTACAGAGTGAAAACTCAAGGGAAGCATCACATTACTCAAAGTAACGAAATGATCTAACGCTTCTAACAGCTAAGGACAGAGGAAAATGTTGGCCTTTAAGTCCAACATAAGTCCTCGATAGCTCATCATGCTGAGGGGAATAGCATGGCTAACCCAACTCAAATGATAGTTGATAAAGGCATATCAAATCCATTGACAGCTGAGAATTTGCTAAAAATCCTAGGGGACCTGTTCCCATTTAATTCCTCTCTAAAATCACTTAATAATCCCGTCCATGAAATGGTAAGACCACATAAGAAGATATTCATTTTCCTGGTGAAATGATGAATCAAACCTATTATGATTAACATTAAACCTCTGATAGTAAGACTCTAACATACTCCCCGACGGATAAAACCAACATCTCTGTGAATCTGGTTAACATCCCCAGCGAATTAAGCTCTACTTATCATTCTCTTCAATAAAATGACAAGATTCACTCAAAATTACTGTTATGTTCAAACACCTCGTAACAAAATCCTTATCACGTTAACATTACACCTCTGACAGGTTGTTTTACAAATTTCGTTCTAAATCCCCACGGAGTTCTCTGACGTATAATCTTTCATGAGATTCATATTCTTAGCTCCCAAGCGAGTCTCTAATAGACTTTCTTCAAAGTCTATTATTTTCCTCTCAGTCCCCAATGGACTTTCTTGGTTATCACGTTAACAATGCACCTCTGACAATTTCTTTCAAAAAAAAATCTAAAGAAGAAGTCAATTTTTCAAAAAATTTATGATCTAACCTTATTTCCCCCGATGGGATTATTTCTTTTACTGTTATGTCCAACTTGTCACCTCTAAACGGTAGAAATTTTGAGCTTAGTAATTTCTCAATCAGTTATGTCCATATTACCTCTGAACCAACAGATAACTAAGTCTCATCTTTCAGTCCAGCAGAGACTATCTCTTTGCCGTTATGTCCAGTTCGTCACCTCTGAATGGCAGGGCTCTGAGTCTAGCAACTTCCAAATCAGTTACGTTCGTTTTACCTCTGAACCGACGTATGCCTAGATCTTCCCCTTCTATGGACTCTAACTGTCATGTTCAGTTCACCACCTCTGAATAGATGAGTCCATAGCTTTGGTCTCCTTTCCTCTATTAAGGTCGGGAGTTCTTTTTGTCATGTTAACACTAAACCTCTAAATAACGGATTGCAAATCTGAGATCCCTTAGTTGGTCATGTCCAGTCAACCACCTTTGAACCAATAGGACCCCAGATCCAATCTATCTTTGTAGTCCCTTGTGGACTAGCTACCAAATTAATATGACTAACTCTGGCAGCGGATTCGAAGTCTAGTGTGTCTTACTCTATCATGTTCATTTTACTACCTCTGAATAGACGGGTCCTTAAAATCGGATTCACCTAAATCTTGATTAATCATATCTAGTTTGTCATCTTTAACTGACAAATTCTAGGCTTCATCTGGTGTCTAATCCATCACAACCAATTCATAAACCTGATAGTCTTTAAACTATTATGTTAATGTTTACCTTTGAACAGTAAAGATCATCAAATTCACTTTGTCCCATTTTTATCCCAACAAGGTTCGAATCGTCTCATTTCTTATTGGTGATAATTCATCAAATGACTAATTCTATCATGTTCAGTTTATACCTCTGAATAGATTAGTCCTTTCTTTTGTGGGTTATAATATTTCTTTTAAGGGTTATAATATAATTTAAGATTATTATAAACTCAGAAGATAAAACAAGTTGGAAATACAATAGCAGAGTCTAATAAATTACTTTTTATTGATTAAAAAAGGGGATACATGGATTACAAGATACGAGGGTGCTTCATAGGACTTGATCCGTTCTTCAAGGATGTCCAGCTTATTCTTCCTCTCCTCAGCAGCTCTGGTGAATGTCTGCGATCTCAACTCGTCCTCATTAAAGTTTGTTATCTGGGACAGACAAGCCTCAATTTCAGCCAAAGTTGCCCTCTAAGCTATCTCCTACTGCAGGACTTTATCATTTCGAGCTTTGAGCTACTCCAACCGAGCCATCTCCTCTAGGCGTACCGGTTCAGCCTTGGACAAAAGAAGATTAGCTCTCTTGATCATTTACTTGGCCTTCTCAATTTTATCCTCGGCATCAAGAAGATCGCTACTGGAAGCGTCAATGGCATCTCCAATCTATACTTTCCTTATTTCTAAGGACTTTGTTGAAACAAGGCATAATGAATATCAGGGGAGAATTGCTCACAAGAGATCAAAGTATTACCAAGAGGCGATATTGCCTCAATCGCCACAGCAACAGTCTCTCTCCTGACTCCCTCGACGGTAGCGCTAATTCCGCCAGGCTCCATAGATTAGACTTTGGCAGTTGGGGGAGGGACGTCCGGCTCACCTTCACTCGCTGAGGCCTCTGTGGTCTATCCTATAGAGCTTGGAGCCATTAGACTCTCTTTCGAGGTCCCAGCATCCGAAGGACCAACGTCAGCCATGTCACCTCTGGAATTTTCTGAGATGACGAAGTAGCTAGCCTTATCACCTTCCTTTTAAGTAAACAGAGGATCATAATAATCCCCCTGTTCTCCTACAGCCTCAGTTCCTGGTTCTCTTGCAGTCTCGATTCCTGAATCATAGGATAAACAAATGAGCTGTATGAAATATATAAGCACATGTCGAAAAAAATGAAACTGGTCTTACCCAAGCCGGGAACAGCTTTATCAGTCGTCTGCTTTTACGCCGATAGTTTAATAACTAACAGGGCAGGAGGAGGAGGCATTGCAGCTGATTTACCCTTTGCAATAATAGTGGGAGTGTAGCGATGAGGCTTTTTCACCACCCTCTTCTTACGGGATCCACCTTGCCGCTTCCGTTTGAAGTGGACATCGGGATCTTCTTCTTCCACCTTCACGTCTTCCATAGGGGCTGTGCCTACCCCACCAGGAACATCTGCTGGAACTTTAGCGCTTGCAACTCCTCCAAAAGCAAGGACTTTTCACATCCGAAGCTTCACTATCGACAGTGGCGACGAATTCTGGGAGGCATGGCACCCGGACCCTTTTGCCCTCACGCTTCTCGGTGACTTTTTGCTTGAGTAGCTAGGAGATCAACTTCACGCCCAAAGAATTAATAGAAAGTCTAGTAGGCGTTGAGTTTGAAGTCCTATACCATTGATAGGACCTCATAGTCATCAGTAGGTTCGGGGTCCTCAACGGCATGCACAGTCGTGCCTCAGTACAGCCAGCAATGAAAAACCGTCAGGTGCGAGCACCATCGATGAGGCTCCTCATGAAAGCCAGGCTAGTGTTCGGATTACCAATATAGAGTTGGTCATACCCGAACTGACGAGCAAATTGACTGGAACATACGGCTCCAAATAGCAGGTATCCCCGCTCATGTACACTAGATGAGATGGCCGGATGCTAACCAGCCATTCAAAGATTCTCCGGTTCAGCGACATCTTCCCATCTCCCACATTCTTGAGTTCCTCGCCATAGCCCGCATCGCGGATGTAAGGGAAGCATCGGAAGAGACTATAGATGTCGTACCAACACAGCAGTTTGCGCACCGCGGCCACATAAGTCTGTGACCATGAAGATCCCTCAAATCGGCAGAGAAGCGCCATTCGCACACCCTCCGGAGGCTCTTCACTAGCCTGAATAATAGCTGGGCAGTGAAGGGCGAACCATGCCATCAAGTAGGTATATAGAAAGCCGATCTTGGGGTCTGGTCCGTCACGGGGCAAAATCGTGTCCTTCCCTCTTTTCGTCGTTGATAGCCTGCAGAAAGCCTCCGTCAATGCACGAAAACCCCGCTGGATACAGCACACCATCACCGAAAGGAGCCCCAAAGAGTGACTATGTAACAGATGAACAGCCGGCAGTAAGACGATGGAAGGACGACATCGCTGGAGAGAAATGGCACCACACATCTTTTCAACCAAACCGATAAAAATCCCGCCAAAAGCGCCTTCTGGGAAATTGGGTGATGAGCCTGATGATGAAAGCTCCTGAGAATGTCACCCTTCTCATAGATACCATCATCCTCATCCAGAATAACATCTCCCTGGGAATGCGCTTTCATCCTCCGGAAGATATCTTCATCTGCAACCCGACAGTGAGCCGCTTCAGGAGCATCTTTCAGGTTGGGGAACAGATAATTCTCCCAACTCTTCAAACTGCTTGAAGCTCCTTATGGTTCCCATGCATACTCGAGCAGATGTAAAAATGGCACATCAATTCTCGGTAAGTCTCGAATAGGGCGGGCTCCTGTTTCTCTAGAAGTGCCAATTCTACCTCGCATGGAAAGTATTCTTCGTAAGGGAGAGATCCCATTGGCAGAGCAGAAACTTCTCACATCTCATGCAAAGCCATACCCAGTTCACCTACAGGAGTAAAGAAAGTCCCTATAGCAGGGCATTATAATTCAAATATGGCATAGAAATTCGCTACGCTCATCTGAATGCCATAGCTGTTGCTCTGATAGCCTCATAAAGTCTCAACCTCCTTAAATCCTCTTCAAATGGGCCAAGACGTATAAAGTCAAGTCCTTCCACCAGGCTTGGGAGGATGAATCTAGCCTAGAGTCATGAAATCGGTCGCCAGATAGTTACCATGGACTCTAAAGAACTGATTTCCAAAGGTATGAGCCATAGCTGGATTTTCCCCTACCGGGATGTCTTGGAGAAGTTTCCAAGGTGAAGACCCAATATGCAGCGAGGAGGACCTGCCCTTGAATAGCCAGGAGAAGCAGTTATCAAGATACCCATATGGACTGAGTCAATGGTCCGGATAACCTGCCATTTCATCTTCTGAGGCCTCGTCACGCATTGGAAGAAAGACAGTAGGAAATGACGCATGCTAGATGGGAGGTAATACTTCTCGCCATCCAGATTGAAGATTAACTGCCCTTCCCTGGCCAGCAGCTGATGATCGGTGTCAGGCGCTGCGTCCCCAAATATGAAGCCGGGCTTCTAGTAAATTTTTCGGTCACAATCCTCGAGGGGAGCAATAGTCAAGATACTCCTCATGGTACGCTGATCTCCGGCATAGATCAGAGCGTCCTGGCCAGGAGCGCTCCGCTCACTGAATAATGAGGCTTGCCCTTGGAATTGTAGGCTAACATTGCATCCAATCCCCTGGCTATACCAAAGAGGCTGTTCAAAGGTGTCGTAGTATAGTGCACTGCAAAGCAAGAAGAAACTATATTAGTCCATTAGCCAAAGAAAAGGAAAGCTAAAGCAAAAAAAGAAAGTTGTTAAGTCATAGCTTCGTTCTCTGAGCGAAGCTAGCTTAGCATTGGCTTCGCCCTGAAGCTCAGCTTTGCACTCTGCATGAAGGCATGGTACAGAAAATCACTAAGTGATTAGCTTTGCTCCAGAAGCTTAATTTCGCATCCTGTCACTGAACAGAATGCAAAGAAGCCCCCAAGGGCTAACTTCGCTGGAAAGGCACTTGTGCCTAAAGTTGTTCTAAGGACTCTAAAATCCTTTTTCTAGCTATGCTTCCAGAGCTAGCTTCGCATCCTGTCATGTGACGGAACGTAAACAACCCTAAGGGCTAACTTCGCATAGAAGCTTGGACAAGAAACCATTCGGTTTCTAAATTTCAATTCACGAAATTGAAGGGGAATTAAATCCCTAAAAATTCGTAGATTTAAATTTAGGGAGTATAGTTCCCTGAGATCGCTAATCATGGTGAATCACTCCGGATTCACCATGAAATAGCCAGTAAATGCTTCAAAAAGAGATAAAAATCTTTGAAAAAGGGAAAAACTCCCTACCCGCTATGGGCCGCTCGATGATCGGAGGAGGAGACGGCACCTCCGTAGCAGAGGTCGCTGCCTCTTTACCTACGCGTCGTTTAGGGGCCATGAAGAACTGAGAAGTTCTGAAAGTCTGAACGAAAGAGAAGGAAAAGAAGAGATTTGTTTCTCTAAAAAAATTTCAAAGTGTTATTTAAGAGAAGTTAATTCTCTCTTTCACCCATCGGGCTTTTATAGATATAAAATTGCCTAACTTCACCTCCTCAAAAGGAGCGCAGGTGGACGTTTCAAATTAATTTGAAACGGCACCTAAGCGCCTTCCTCGAGAAGCCTTGCTTTAGCTCCACCAAGGGCTAGCTCCGCTGTGAATTCAGCGTTGACTTCGTGCAATGCTTGATTAACTTCGCTGAAAGCTGAGCTTTAACTCCGCTAAGAGCTCATCTTTAGCTTAGCGAAAATTTTGTGCTAGCTCCGCTGGAAGCTCATTCCTGATTTGCTAAAAATTCGTCTTCAGCTTCGCTGGAAGCTTAGCTTCGCTGGAAGCTTAGCTCCGCTAAGAGCTTTTCTTTCCTCCTCAGGAATAGGCTTACCTAAGCCAGTTCATTCCAGTTGCTTTCGAAGTTCAAAGTGAAAAGAAGGGGAGCAAAATAAATTAGTAAAAGAAATTATTTTCTTATTGATTCTAAAGGGAAGATACATTGATAATAAGATTGTCTTCATATAACAGAATCATTGCTCCAAAGGCGAACAAGTTATCCTATCTACTTTCAGGGTGTACAATAGAATCATTGCTTCAAAGATGTACAAGTTGTCCTATCTACTTTCAGGATGATAAGCTGTCCCAAGACCACCAGACCAACTGGACACGAAAGGTCTTCCTCCTTCACAAGGTCGTAATTTTTCGCTTAATAGCAGATTTTATCATCAAGAAGCTGAATCTTCTTTGATCAAAATTTGCAAGGGATTGGTTGCCATCAGAAAGCTGGATCTTCCTTAATTAAAATTGACAAAGGATCCGAGACCTTACTGGTGACGTCCGCCTTCCCAAAGTGGATCATCTCGACTACCAGCCCTTCCCAAACTGGATCATCTCGGATAAGTGACTACCAGCCTCGTCCTGAAGTGGATCATCTCAGATAAGCAACTGCTAGCCTCTCCTTGGAATGCACATCAACTGCTCTAGTGTGTTCCACCTGCTTATGATCAAAGCTTCAACTTGAAAATCAAGGGGCAAGTTTTTGTTCTCCTTCATCAGGATGAAAGAATGGGGAGCACAGTACACTGCAATGCAAACAAGAAACAAGTTAACATTAAATAAGGAAAAGGGGAGGGACAAAATGCTAAGTCAAAGTTATATCCTGAGGATAAGCTTCAGATAAGCAGAGGATAGCCTTGCTTTTACGGCAACGCTAGAACAGTTTAGCATAAGCCAAGTCTTAGCTCCGCCCCAGGCAGTTATGCTGGAGAAGCCTCAATAAGGACCAAGTCCTGGCCTCGCCTATATGGCTAGGCCAGACTGGCCCGGAAGGGTGCAGCCTTAACCCCACCTATATGGCAAGACTGGCTCAACCTTGAAGAGGCCAAGTCATAATCCTCGCCTATATGGCAGATTTAACAGGTCAAGACAGGGACTTCGTGTGGAAAGATCCTTTGCCTAATCAGGCAAGAATGCTAACTTCGCTGGGAAGCTTGAAAATAGGGTTGAAACTTTTCTCTGAAAGTCAGCCAAATGCAGAGACCAAGGGAATTTAATCCCTAACATAGCTGATAAAACTAAAAAGAATTAAGGGAGATAAACTCCCTAAAGTCACTAGATGGCCGAGGCTCACCAGTTCTTGATCGGGTAATAATCAGAGTGAGAGTCCCCACTACTTCAGGGACCTCAGTCTCCTTGCTTGAGCAATGGGGAGGGGTCATAAACAAACCTCCTAAAAGAGGGGAGTATGTTTCTCTAAGAAGGACTACAAGAGTCCTAGGCCTCGTGGCCTGACTACACCGCTACCACTTCAAGCTTGGGAGCACGGGTAAAGTTAAAACATTCAAATACTTAACCTTGAGAAAGGGAATAATCTCCCTCGCGAATACACATGAAGTTATTTGAACTTCAGAAAAAGGAATAATCTCCCTTGTAAATGCAAGAAAAGTTATTCAAACCTTGAAAAAGGGAGCAATTCCTCGCGTAACTCGCAAAAGCGATTAGCCTCGGGAACGGAACGTCGCTCCATCACAGCGAGCGCGAGGCTAATGCTCATGTTCCAACCCAGTTTGAAACGAAGCTACTTCAGGAAGCCCAAAGGCGAAGCTACCCAGAAGCGCGAAGCTACACGAAAGCGGATTGTTACAATTCCTCGGCAAACCTATTCCAGCCCAAAAGTGGGGCTAAAGGCGAAGTTGAACTCAACCACCAAGGCGACGTTCACATTCACGTACCATTGATCATCAATCAAAGCAGTTCAAAGTATTTTAAAATCTGAACCTTTCTATTGCAGATTCATGAAAACTTTGAAGGGGGTTTTGTTGACACTCGAAAAAGATAGAACTCCCGCATTCATCTTCAACTGGTCTGAACGACGTCTAACTTACCGACATCTATAAAAGATAAGTCGAAGATAAGCTGATGACCAGAGACAAGGCAGCAACATAGACATTACTGATCCAGTAAAGCAGATGTAAGCTAAAGTTGCCTTTGGAGAGCCTAAGCAGGCCTAAGACGCTAAGTTAGCTCAATACTTAGCCTAACATGAGCCCAAGGTAAGCTTCATAGCTCCGCATGGAACTAATAGTTTCGCCTAAGTTTGGTTGTAGCCTCGCTTTAAGGCTAACTATTAGCTTCGCCTGAAGCTTCTCATTTAGCCTAGTTAGAGGTTGATCCAGGAGCCTCGCGCCAGAAGCCCTATCCTTAGCTTGTTTAGTACAGCTATGGGCTGAGTCATAGCTCCGCTATGGGCTGAGTTTTAGCTTCGCACGAGGCTCTGAAGGTAATTTCGCCTGAAGCTATGAGCCAAGTCTTAGCTTCACATGATCTAGCTCGGCAGTGAGCTTTGCAGGTCATCAAATTAACCGATTTAAAATCCCACGAGAGATTAATGGGTGAACCCCACTAATTTAATGGGATTAATGCTACTTTAAGTTGGGTTACATCCGCCCACTTCGTCCAACATAAAGTGGAGACAACTAAGCCATAATGGCAAAAAAACGTTCGCACGAACCCTCTAGCTTCGCCAGAGGCTCGCAAGGAGCTTCGCGGCAAGGTCATTTGCGAGCCTCGTGCGAAGCTAAAGACTAATTCAGCTTTGCTAAATTCAAGGGGTAGTTACACCCCACATTTGCTATAAATAGTCCCTTATTGAGCCAAGAAAAGGAGGACGGACAGAGCGGAGATTGACTTAGAAAAAGAAAAGAGCAAAACTCTTAGCAAAAGAGCTCTACTGATCTTCTGCTTTCAATTCTTCGATTCCCTGAACCAAGTGAGAAAGGAGTCTTACTAGGAAGCAGTTCGATCACCTGATCGATTGCATCGTCGAAGGGATAAAGTGATCGCGCGCTGGTCAGATTCCTACCGGCACACTTCTCCAGAAATCTCAGAGGAGATCTACTTGTAATTCTTCTTTTTATTACTTGTAATTTCGCTCCTCAGTCTCTTTTTGTAAGTTTTCTCCGAATAAATTTTCAATGGAAAGCAAAACACATCATGTTCAGAAATATTTTTACTTTTTAAATATCCTATAGTTATTATTTTGAAAATAAACTTAGTTTTAAAATCCTTAATTTTTTATTTTTGAGCTGGTAGGTGTCAACCGCCCGGTCGACTGAGTTAGCATGACAAACTATCACCACTTAGGTCGGTATACTGAGAGGTCGACCGAAATTGATGATTACTTTCTATCAGAGTTCTCGGGATTTATCGAGTGATTGATCGGTCAACCGACTTTTGAAAACTTATTTTACGGTGCTTTCTGGATTTATCGGCTGACCGACCGGTCGACCGACTTTCAATTTTTTTTTATTTGCAGTGGTCTCGGGTTTCTTTGGTCGACCGACCGGTCGACCAAGCTTCGAACCTGTTGCTATTTAAACAGTTTTTAAACCCTAGTTTTTCACATCTCTCTTATATTTTCTCTTCCTCTGTCGAATCCATCTTCTAACCCAACTTTTTCCACCTCTAAATTCTCCATTATCTCTCAATTTCTTTTCAAAATTTCTTGGATTTCACAAGTTCCCTTGGAAGTCTCTTGATTAGGAAAGTTTATCTGGATTTTCACCAACGTAATTTTTATCTATCTCTCATTGGTTCTTCAATTTCTTGTTCCCATATTTTTTTGCATAATTTTTGTTGATTTCTCAGTTCATTTCCACCTTATTTACAATATCCACTAAGCGTCCTTGAACTGAAAAATCTAAACAGCCTGAATCTTCTAGACCCAAAATGTGTTTGTTAATAATAATTGCATGTTTAATCATTCCATAATTTGTAACAGACATGTTATCTCGGGTCGCACTGTGATACTAGCTGATTTTGAACATCTGAGCCTTGCCCCGATTTTGAGAACGAGTTCCCTAAAGTACTTTGTTACTGTAAAGGAACAAGTTTACCCTGAGCTAGTTCAATATTTTTATCCTAATCTATCCTTCAGTGATAATCGTATTCAATCTAGGGTTAAGAATATCAATATCAATATTTCTCGTGAGAGATTCACTCGAATCTTTCAATTGTCATGTGAGGGTGCAGATATCTTTCACTTTGATTTACATGATTTTGACTATCCTATCGGTGAGACTGTTCTCACCATATCTCGTCTTCTGCACGACGATGAGAACCCTGGTCTAGTGAGGAATGAGGAGGTAAAGTATTATACTCTTACTGCTCAAGTCCTATCTAAGATCGTCCTCTATAATCTCCTTCCCAAAATCAGGAGAATATAATCACGCCAGGGGATCTGCTCCTCTTCTCATCTATTGCTTCCGAAATGCATTAGAGTTAAAATCCCTAAACTCATTATCGACTTTATGCTTTCTGAACACCTATTGATTCCGAGTAGAAATCTCTCTTATGAGATGATATCTAAAAATTAATCTTATTGGAAAGAAGGTCATTCCCCCTCCGTGGACATAAACAGTACATTCTTAAAGAGGATGCAAACTGACACTCGTGTTCATGCACATATCCCTCCTGTCTAGCCCTAAGTGCCATTTGCTTCTGGGTACATATCCCTCCTGTCTAGCCCTAAGTGCCATTTGCTTCTGGGTCACCTCATCTTTAGCAGATCCATACGTTGTTGTTATGACTCAGATACAGGATTATCTCTTAAGTTCACTGCCTCCACCGAGCAGATCTTGGCGAATCAATCCGAGCTACGACAACATTATCAAAATGATATGTCATATGTGTGCTCCTCCATTTGCTATCTCTAGAGATTCATGGACGTGAGTTTTTCCAGGAATGTTTGGCTCATTCCTATTCCAGATGGTTTCACTCGGTCTCTTTCTCTACGAGTCCTCGGTTTGATCCATGGGTCATTCCTTCTGATGCTTCCGAGATGTATTATTCAGTGCTTTCCTGAAGATCCAGATTTTCAATTGGACACTTCTTCCCTTGAAGATGACAATGCTTGAGCTCCCCTTTTGTGATGTTGACGAAAAGGGAGAGAAAGAGCTATGATGGATGTTAGGGTTATTTTAAAATATTTTGTATTAAGAACTTTGTGGATGGTGGTATTTACTTCGTGGTAAAAACACTTATGTCTTTTCACTTTGTGAATGTTAGCGTTTTGACTTTGTGATATTTTTTTTTTATGTTGGCATCCCTGAAATGGTTTGTGAATTTAATCTATGGTATAATATCCTTTGTCTATGATATAATGATTTGATTATAGTATGAGAATTCATTAGGCTAATGTATATGAGATTTTTTTTCGAGATATGATTTGGTCCCAATTTATGTGTTTGTATATTGATCTTGACACATATTTTCTTTGTGTGTGTTGATGGTATGTATCTTTTTATATTATACTTTTGTGACCATCCATCAACCTCTTGTTTTGGAGGATGAAGGTATAAGATGGTTGAAGGAAATCATTTATGCATATAACTCTTTATATTTATAACTTTATATGCATAATTGCTTTGCATAAGAATTCGTATTGAATATCCTTTATTATGTTTTTTGATGCATTGATCTTAACTTGTATATTTATCATATGCATGTGTTTAGAGGGAGCTTCACTTGAAGTTTCTTCTAAAATAATTTAAAATAACTTCATGTGTTTTGTCATCATCAAAAGGAGAGATTGTTAGCCCAAAGGCTATTTACCCTTTGTTTTGATGATAATAAAACACATGTGGTTATACATACTAACAATTTCATTTATATAAGTTTCAAGATTTTCATTTGTTGCATTTGGCTTTTTCATGAAAACTCACACATTTTTTAAGCCCTCAAAATGATGATCCAGGAGCCCTAATACAAACAAATACAAACATGGGACTCGTCACGAGTATCGAGCTCAAAGGATCAAGATGCAAAGATAATAGCTTTCATGAGAAGATTTATATTTTTGTATTCTACAAGAATTTAGTTTTGCCAAAAATTAAGAGTAGGAATAGTGCTAGCTCATGAGATTCACGCACACACAAACTAGGTTTTATCTCTTATATATTGAAAAACTATTTTAACTTATTTAAGTTTAGTTTTTTCAAAGTGGTTTTCGAAAATTATTTTTGCAAAATATAGTTCTACATTTGTTTTTGTGTTGATCTTTGATCACGAAATTATAGACTCAAATTGATCACATGACTTTATTTTGTGATCGTTTTATCAAAGAATTTTGTTAGAAAAGATTGAAAAGTATTTCAAAATCTATTTCATGTTTTTGGCTTTGTGCTGATCGACCGAATGGTCGACCGCTCTGCAGAGCTTTTTGCTCTGCCGGTCGACTGACCAGTCGACCGAGTTTGCCCATGATATTCATAATTTGACTGTGCACATCGTTGACCAACCGGTCAATCGATGACTGTCTTTACTCTCTGTTTGGGATTACGGTCGACCGATCGGTCGACTGAAAAACCCAACGGTCAAAATCTGACCGTTGGTTATCGACCGACAGGCTAATTAAGCCTGGGTTTTTCCCCAAACGAATAGTTTTTATTTTTGTTTTTTGTGGGTTAATCTCCAACGACTAGATTTAATTTTCTTCTATGTTTTGGGCCTCAATAAATAGATGGCTTCAGAAAACTTAGAAGAACTTTTGGTTAATCATTTAAAATCATTTTTACAAAGATATATAAATATTTTCAAGAGAAAATTTCTACAAGCTAGTTTTTTCTCAATATAAGAATTTCTCAAGAGCTTTGTTCTTCATTCCTACATTCTCAAAGCTACACTCACCACAATCTCAGAGCTACAAATCTCTCATCTTAATTATAGGGGGTTGTTTTAGTGAGCCTTTTTTGGGTAGTCCTTGAGTTGTCACCTCCTTCTTGTATTGAAGCATTGTAGAGGTTGCAGCCTCAAGCAAGCTTGTGTGTTCATTATTGTAAGGTGTTACGGCTCCAAGTGAGAGGACTTGTGGGTACTATTTATTCTTGTGAGAACGTATAGAGAAGTGATCTTGCGGGATCGAGTTCTAGTAGAAATCCTTCTTATGGTGAAGGCGAGGACGTAGAGCGGTGGCTCGAACCTCGAAACAAATTATCCATGTTTGTGATTTCTTTCTCCACTCTCTCTAACTCTACTCATTCTCTATAATTGTTTCACGCTCTTTATTGCTCTATTTATGATCGTATTCTTGCTCTTGTGTTGATTTTGTTCACTTGTGCTTATTAGTTTCTAGTAATCTTTAATTCTGCATTTTTTTGTCATAGTTATATAGCCATCACCTATTCACCCTCATTCTAGGTGATTTCAGAAGAATCGGCCAATCTATAATAATCCAGTATTACAAACAGAACGCGCACACACAATTAATCACTTGCACTATTACAAGCATTCATCACAGATACAAATACCGCCTACACAAGTACAACATCAGCCCACAGAAAAGCAATTGTTGAATACATAGTTACAACAATTGCTACAAATTACAACAAACACCCACAGATATAAAAACACCCACAAATACAAATACACAGCACCCACAAATACAAATACATGTACTTGCACATAAATAACGGTACTCGTCATATGCGAAAAAAGTACTCGCAATGCAGAAAACAATACTCGCCAAAGACTGAAACATGGCGAACGATCCAGAAACTCTGAGGAATATCGATGTCATTAAACACACAAGTGCATTAGAGAGAATGACGAAATAAAGAGGAAAGAGAAAGTGAAAGATGAGAGAGAAAGAGAGTGAAAGAGTGAGAGAGTTAGTGTAACACCCCGCTCCCGGAATACGTGCTTAATTGCGTATTCAGATTTTTCAGTCGTATTTTTTCAATTTACTTTCTGTATTTGTTTTGTATTATGAGATACTTACATGATCGTTTTGCCTTGGATCTGGATTCGTGAACTCGGAGTCAGCCCTAATCTGAACCGGGAACCCGATCCTAGTGAGTGGCTCGATTTGATCTTTTCGCTATTCCAATTTGACCGATTTCAGTTTTAAACATCATTTTCTAATATTTTAGATTTTCTATGATTTTCTGAAATTTTCCAGAATTAAATTGAAATTCTTCAAAACCGGGGTCGACCGATACCGCTGACCGATTCTCGGATTTTAATTTACAAACGGAGTTGAATTTTAAGAAACGGCTTTCCTGTAACTTCTTAAAATCATATTTTCTATCTAAATACTTTTTCTGAGAATTTTCTAAATTTATCGAAATTCCACTGGATTTGGTGTCGGCCAGTATCACTGGTTGATTCCAGGAATTTTAGTTTATAATTGGGATCAATTTCTAAATTTCGCTTTCATATTACTTCTTAGAATGATATTTTATCCTTTCAGGAATTTTCTGGGATTTTTCAGATTTTATCAAAATACGGCCGACCCGGTGTAGACCGGTATTGACGGTTGACTTTATGATTTTTATTTTAAAAATGAGATTGAATTTCTGAAAACTGATTTCATCAAAAATCTTTTATAATATTTATTATTTTTGAGAATTTTTGGAAGCTATCCAAGCTATTTCATTTTTTGGACTTTTCTGGAGTTTTCGGTGTTTTCCCAGATACCGGAGTAGTATCCAGATATTTTCCCACTTTTCTCTCTCCTCTCTAGACGTGAGTTTCACCAACCTAGGATTCTGCATTTAATGTAGAGATCCTCTCCATGCTGCATTTAATGCACTGCTAATCAATTCCAATCAAGTCATTATGACTTTTGTCCTTTTGTTAAAACGCAGCTTTTGTACCTTCCCTGGACGCTGAGATAATCCCCGCGTCTGGCTTTTTTTGCCCAGACGCGGATTTATTTCATGAGGACGCAGGATTCATTTCATGGACGCAAGTCCCATTGTGTAGCCTCTTTTGATTGGATGGCCTTATTATATTATTATTTTCCCCATTATATAATCACCCCCACTTCCTTCTCTCTCTTCACATTTTCTCTTCTTCTTCCTTGTTTCCTGCAGCCACCAACAGAGAGCAAGGAAAACAGCCCCATGCTCCTTTGGCCACCCATTTCTCCACCATTTTTCCTTCATTTTCACCACAAATTCCACCATCATTCTCTCCTTCATCTCCTCCTCCATTTCCAACAACAACAACACCTCCATATCATCTTCTTCTTCCTCTTTTCCACCATAAAACACCAAGGAACCCACTTCACCACCTTCTTCTTCTTCATCATCTTCCTCAAATTAACCTTCACCACCACCATCTTCTCCACCACAACACCTATTTCTCCTCCTCCTCTCATCCTCTTCAACAATTCCATCACCACCAAAATCATCATCTTCACAACCACCTGTTCGGTACGGAAAGAGATTTGCCGTAAAATTTCCTTGAATCAGTTGAAAGATTACAACAAAACAATATTCCGACTACAAGGGAGGGAGGATGCTTGAGTCTTCCCTTTGTTTAAGGCTGGGTTCTTCGTGTGGCGATGGAGAGTGAATCTTGTTCTCCGTTGACCAGATGACCGTCCTGGACCGTTGGGGGTCTTCTCTTCGGCCGGTAGGGGAGTAACTCAGCTCCGTCTACCAAACTCTCAAAGAGGAGGTAAGCGAAGAGCGGTTAGTACTCAGTAAACCTGCTGAAGAGTCTTCTCTCTTGTTGGCGTCGTGCTTCTCTCAAAATCTCCGACCTTTGGATTTAATTTGCTCGCCCGACCCTTCTCTGATTCTGGATTCAATCAATCGACCTTTCCTTCATAGCCAACAGGGCTATTTATAGGGGTCTTAAGGGGTGATCGTGCCCCCTAAAAATGCGCCTGAATGAGGGGCCGTTACCCGCTATACGCGCGGTAACTGACCTCCACGATCTGGGGCGGTTGCAACTGAGACGCGGGCTTTGAACCGACGCGCCTTGATGCTGAGACGCGGGCTTCAGGCCGACGCGCCTTGATGCTGAGACGCGGGTTTTGAACCGAACGCGCCTTGAAGTTGAGACGCGGGCTTCGGGCCGACGCGCCTTGATGCTGAGACGCGGGTTTTAGGCCGACGCGCCTTGATGCTGAGACGCGGGCTTCGGGCCGACGCGCCTTGAAGTTGAGACGCGGGCTTCAGTCCCTTGCGTCTAATGTTTAAGACTGCTTCTTTGATGGCTTGCCTGGTTAGTCATTTTTAGACAGCCTACAGAACCCCCTCCAAAGTTTCCGATATTCCGCAGTTGAATGGGACGGATTTCGGAATACTTTGGACTTAAACCGCGTTCGCCTTTGTGACTGGACTGTTGATGCTTCGGGTTTGACCTTATCCGAATTTGGTCTTCGTGAGTGTACTGTTGAACTCTTAGAAGCCATCAGAGTCGATCGTGTTGAGTGTCTAGATACACAGCCTAGACCTCCCCAATTGCTTTTAGTCTGTCACGGGTGCGTTTTTGGCTGGGAGTAGTTGGTTGTCTGTTGGCGCCAGTGTACTGTTGAACTGTCTTGCAGACGCATAAGACTGGACACAGGCTCCTTTTTGAAAAGCAGAGGCTGCTTTGAAGACGCAGCTTCCATAAAATAGACGCGATGTTTGGCCAGACGCGAACTCCTTAGAGGAGACGCGATCTTCCGAACGCACTCTTGGAAATGCTGACGGAGCATGTCCGGTGCGTTTTCTGGGCGCGGACTCTATGTTGTCATGATTACGCCGCCAGCTGGCCTGGGGAAACGGCGAAATTTCGCCTTTTGGCGCGCGGATCTCGCGGTTCATTAAATGAACTGCTCCACGTGTCAATTTTTAACTCGTGGCGAGGTTGCGACGCATGATCTTTGCCACCGGAAATGATTTTGTTACATGCGTCAAGCGACGATTCGCTGCAGCGTCCCTTGGGTCACGCGCCGCGTATCTCTGCGAATCCCTGTGCCTATAAAAGGCAGCAGTTTGGAGAGACTCTTCTTCTTCTCGCGCTTGCTAAGAACTTTAGAAAAACATATTTTCCTCCCTGTTCCTCTGTTTAACCTCGGATCAAATTCGCCATGGCACCAAAGATTAAGCCGACCGCTTCTTCCTCAAAGGCGACCACCACCGAGGCCCGGAGGGGCAGCTCTTCCTCTGCGCAGGACTTCGTCCTCCAAGGTCTCCAAGGTAGTATGCCGTCTAGGCAGAACTTCACCTTTAAGAATTTTAACACAGAAAATGTTTGATTCCCCAGACGCAGTCTTTGGGATGATAACCGGGGCGCGGATTAGACAATCTGACGCCCAAGGACTCTGCACTTCGGGTCCTTCACTTAGAATATTTCTAACTGTGAAGGTCTCTGGACGCAGCTTACAGAACGCAGATTTGATTTTCGCGTTCTGTGTCATCAGGCGCCAATTTGATGAATCTGGCGTCTGAGTCCGGGCAGAGTCAAGTCTTGGCTTGCAGAACGCGGATTTGATCTTCGCGTTCTGTGTCATCAGGCGCCAATTTGATGAATCTGGCGTCTGAGTCCAAGTACTTTGGAATTTCATAAGTATTGGTTTGTAGAACGCGGAATTGATCTTCGCGTTCTGTGTCATCAGGCGCCAATTTGATGAATCTGGCGTCTGAGTCCAAGTACTTTGGAATTTCATAAGTATTGGTTTGTAGAACGCGGAATTGATCTTCGCGTTCTGTGTCATCAGGTGCCAATTTGATGAATCTGGCGTCTGAGTCCAAGTACTCTGGAATTTCATAAGCATTGGTTTGTAGAACGCGGAATTGATCTTCGCGTTCTGTGCTTCCTGACGCAGAGTTGCAGGTCTGGACGCGGATTTGATAATTCCTGCGTCCAGTATCTCTTCTGCGTTTAGATTATAACACTTAGTATTTCTCTTTGCTTTTGGTAAAGCATCTGACTTAAGTGTTTTTATCTTTTTGCAGCGCTGCAACCTGCTACTTCACTCCCCAAGATACGCCATTTTGGGCATGTAGGTGGTGCTGACCGGAACCTAACCTTTGTGCTGCAAAGGACTGTCCTGTGACTGCCGACCAGTCGCCGGCTCGTGAGAAGAAGCTCTCGAACGTCGATATGAGGACTCTTCGAGTGCTTATGACCGATGCAGCATTCATCACGGATGATGGCATTCAGCTGGAGAAGCCCGCCTTCTTCTTCGGGGATCATATCCACGATGGCGGCCATCGTGTGCACGAAGGGACTTACACATGGCTCCGTCAAATAGGGGGCAGAAGGTTCTTTCTCCCGGCCATGGATAGGATGTACCCTATGTTCTATTACCAGCATATGTCCGTCCCGCGGAAGATGGAGTTTGACCTCGCTCGATATGCTCCTGAGGTTACTCTTGGCGATCTGGGCTCCCACTACCAAGTGCACCGTCATGACGGTCATGACGGTCGGTTATCGGCCTTTTCCCTGGATCGCGCAAGAGGGAGATCCCGTCTGGAGAGATACCGCACATTGGCACCACCTTCCTCAACATGTTCATGGCAGCGGAGGGTGACTATCCAGTTGCGTTCCGTGCATATGGGTGGATCCATTCCCCAGCGAATTACTGGTGGGGCAGGATGGTTGGCTTTGTCCTTACCGAGCTCGGGGATTTGCTGAAGCGTGTAGGACTGTACTCGGCGGTCAGGGCCGTACAGTGGGGGATCCCTCAAAGTTCTCAAAACTTCTTTGGGATCCTAGAACGTTACAATCCCTTGACGGGGACGTTCTTTACTCCAGTCGGGGAGATGGGCCTTGCCTTACACGAGCTGCACGAGGTCTCAGGACTGGTAACAGGGGACATGCCCTATGAAGAATATGTCCCGACCGCTGTGGAGCTTCGCCACGTGAAGGAGGAGTTTCCCCTCATATACGAGACCTACTGGGAAGTGCTCTGTCACTTCCATATCTGCGGTCAGATCACCAAATGGCGGTCGCAGGGGTCACGTATCTGTCTTGGGCCAGTTATTTGTTCAACAATGTGAACACCAAAGACCACTTGATCACCCGATTGGCTCCCAGCTCTGATAGGGAGATCGAAGACCGGATTGACCAGGCTCCCGAGAAGTTCTACACCACAGAATCGAACGAAGATGGTTTCGACCCCGACTTGGTTTTTGAAAGCTTCCACCACCAAGCCCGGACTCCTATCTCCGATCGGGCGCTGCTGGCGGGTTTTCTGATGCTGTGGCTAAAGCGTTGTGTGGTGCCCACGCTGCCACATGAAGTTATAGTTGCCGACGTGGTGTATGTTGACTGATTTTTCCTGCACACAAAAATTAGAATATTAGATTAAGAATAGATCGTGCGAGGTCTCAGTTCTAATCCGCGGTAGCAGGGCTATGCGGGTCGTGATCCTCAAGGAGGGACTGCGATGGAAGCGTTAAGCAAGTTATACTCTAAAGCTTTATCTTTTTTAGTTATTTTGTTAGTCACGATGGTATTTACAATGGATGGTGGTATTTACAATGAGTTATGGAAAGAATATTGGAGAGAGATGGATTTAATCTATAAAAAAGAAAAGAAAAGAAAAAGAAAGAAAACTTATCTCTTAGTATGCTTGCCGTTTGAACCGTTGCGATGATTTCCCTTTTCTTGGAAGGCGTACAAGCACGGCTTATGGGATCGTCCGCCTTCTAAATCTACTCTATGAAATTAAAACAAGCTATGAAGACCTGTTCATCGCCATGGGCCGTCAAGGTTCCTTCTTCGGCTAGGTAGTCTCGAAGCAGTTGGATCTCACAGTGGGCAAGACATTAGAGAAAGAAACAATGTAGAGAACAAAAACAGAGAGAACAAGAACACAACATGAAATAGAAGAGATGAACAAATAAACATAACAAAAACACACCTTTGAATGGATTTCATTAACAATTGAAGAAGAGTTGGCTTACACCGCTGTCACCTCAGTACAAGCATGGACTCTTTCCTCCATGAAAGCTTCCTCCACTCTCAGAATTTACAAAAGAAAATAAAAATTTAAAAGTGGAAAAAAAATCCTAAAAATCCTAACTTTGGCCCTTGGCTCGCCTCTGGACGCTCTGTATGTTGCAATGCAGGTGCTATTTATAGATGCAGTATGCCACAGAGTCCCGGACGAACTTGCCCACAAAAACTGGTATTCCATATCATCTATATTGCCGCGGATGCGCGGCTTTTGCCCGCGCCTCCGCGGCAATCTGGTGGCAGATTGCCACGCGCTTTGGCGCGTGGCTTCTCCTGGTCCGTCCCTGTGGGCTTCTGCTTCTGGAATTTTAATCCTGGCCTTTTAAATCTGGATTTTCGAGGTAACTTGGTAATCAAGTTACCCTTAATCCAGATTTCTTCAAATCTTCCTCCCACGAATTTCTTCTTTATCTTGGCCTTTTAATCTGATCCTGCAGGTGTTTAGGGTTGGATAGAAGTCCACCCTTCCCTAAACTTCAATAATTGCAACTCTAGCCCTTGCATAATTGCACTTTGACACTTGATATTTGCATTTTGACTCTTGGGCTTCAAATATGGGCTTTTGGGCTTCATTGGGCTTTATTTATTATTAAATTGATAATTCGAGGCCTGCACACAATAAATCACAAATATTAATAATTGTGCAGAATTAAATGAATAAATACGAAAATGTGATGGTAAATATGATGATAAAAATGCACTTTTGACTACCAATCACACCCCCACACTTATCTTTTTGCTCGTCCTCGAGTAAAAACAAAGAAAAAGAAAAAGAAATGAAAGTTAATCTAACCTAACTCACTTTCGTAGGAATCACGGTTGCACTTAGCACGTGCAACAAGCCGTTAAACCTCTAGGTTACCCTAGAGGACGAGTGTTGTCTCGTGAGGGTTTTCAGCGGATTGCACCCACAAAATCCATAAAAAGGAAAATATTTGAATTATTATTGAAGAGACTAAGTAGTCTATAAGTTTTAGGATCCTCATTTTTATTCATTCCTCAAACCTAGTCTTAATAAAGTCAATTGTTGTCCATTTTAGGTAAGAATTAAAATTGAATTTCTAATATAGTCTTTTTCGTTACCAAAAGTCATACGCACCCTCGTGAATCTAGGAATTCCTTAACTTGGACTCTCATGCCTCTATATTATTTTTATAACATCATCTAATTTTCTTTCGTGTAAGTATCAGGGCTTCTTGAGGCCCTCATACCTAACTAATTGACTATTAGATGTGTTAATATATATATATATATATATTTTTTTTTGGCATGTATAACTCATCTAATTTTCTTTCGTATAAGTATCAAGGCTTCTTGAGCCCTAATACCTAACTAATTGATTATTAGATTTGTTAGTACATTTAAGTAATTTTTCCTTAGTTCCCTCGGACTTTCTAATCCCCCATGTAGCGAACTTAAAGTCGGTGGCTCCCAACCAGTCGGCTTTAGGGCACCAAGTGAGAAAACACCCCGCGGACTCAAATTCGAGTGAATTAGGCCCCAAAACTAAGGACTTTATTTTATTTACTCACCTTTAGGCCTGAATACTTATGCTTATTGAGGCACATGTATCAGCTTAATTGGTGAATTATTATTTTTTTTTTCTTTTTTTTTTATTATTATTTTTTTTTTATGAGGCACAAGGTCTTTGTCTTAGAATCCTAGATATGCATATGGTATGCAAATTTCATTAAGGTAAAAATCAAGACTAATTATTTATTCAATTTCTCTCCTATACCTAAAATTTAAACAATTTTTTTATTTTGACCAAGTTTTTAGAAATCCTAATCATGATTTTCCTAATCCTTAAAACTAACTTAGATTTCTTTCAAAAATAAGTCAAAATATTCCTTTTTATAACATATTTTTTTTTTTTATATTTTTTTTTTTTAATTAGCTTTTACCTATGTTAGTATGTTAGTAAAGCCCACCCCCACACTTATCTCATGCATTGTCCTCAATGTATGAATGAATGCATATATGCATGAAACAGAACAAGGGAAGGCGGAAGTTACCTTAGGGTGGTGGTTCCGGAGGTGGTCTAATTGGTCCACGAAATGCGGCCCAATCAAGATAACAGATAATTTGGTGGAACCCACCAGAAACTTTCCTTACATAACCCACTAAAATATGTACAATCATGTTTAAGAATTTCCACCCCATCAAATTTCCAAATTTCATAATAAATTTCAGAGTTAATTGTCTCAACCTCCTTGTCCCAAAATGGAGTATGAAAAGATGGAATGATTGACTTGGACATGGAAGTACGGCAACGAATACTGACTCAGGGAAGAAGCTCAAATCAAGTAAGGGCTCAGGAGTCGGGCTAAGTTCGAGAAGTGGGTCCAAGTCAAAAATTGAAACTCAAGTCCACAATCATCTTCCCACAATGGAATGTGACTCAATGGTGGTGATTCAAGTTCAGAATGATAGATGTGGGAATCAAAATTGACTCTAAAATATTACCTAAGTCGGGTAACAAAACAGGAGTTAATAATGATTCAGGAATTTGAACTTGATCATAGATTTGAGAATCTCGGTCACATTCGAGTTCTAATTCGGGAAAGGAAAAACTTGCCAAATTATCAGAATTTGAAGTTTCGGCAAGTTCACAAGATGGTACTGAATTAGAAACTTGTTGTTCCAAGCAACTTGGTTCGTCGGCTCTAATCAAGTGGTCATCGATATCAGAATCAGCCGGCCGGTGTAAGCATTCCACCATCAAATCTATGTCATGATCACGGGCTAATTTAGCCTCAGTCATGGCAGCTAGCATCCCTTCATAGTCGATAGGTGGATCATATTCTGATTGGACTTGAAAATAGGACGGGTAATCGTGATAAATTTGTGAGTCGGTGGACTCACGTATCATCATGTCTAAAATTGATGGTGATTTTTGCTTGGACTCATTCCTACTCATCATTTCCAAGATAGATGGAGTTCTATTCTGAATGGGTGGATCTGAGTATGAATTTTGGGAAAAATGTGGACTAGATGGATATGGAGGACAATTTGGTTGAGAATTAGACTCGGGGGACTCGAAACCCCATGAACTCTGTGACGAGTTGAAATTATTATGAAAGTTATAGTCATAAGATGGGGGGTGTGGGTTATATTCATTCGGATAAGACCATTCCGGCACACTAGATTGGTCAAAGTTAGGGTATGCCGGGTTGGTAATATCTGAATAATAGTTAGGGGTGTAATATGGATTAAAATTGGAATTATTATTATATGCCATATCACACCAAAACAACACAAACAAATAAACAAAAAAAAAAAGAAAATTCTAACCTAAGTTAGGGTAGACCTATGACCTAGACGACTCCTAACTGGTTAGACTTTCCACGGGAGGTCGGGTGCAGACTTTGACCACAAGTTAATCAGCCAGGTCAGGGCAAGAATGGTGGGAGGTTTTCCGTCAAAGACGTTCCTTAATTAAATAACCACCACACTTCGAGCTTTCGGCCCTCAATCCCCTTCCTAGACACTGATTTGGCAAGAGTCAACTTCCAACACCGTTCCCCCTTAGGATAATCTCCTAATTGAGTCCGAGATGTCCCTAGGGCCACGTCTACTATTTTTTATGTTAGGCTTGGGTTAGTGAGTGCTCGGGATATGATTTTTGGGCTAAGGAAGGGTGATGAAATCCCCACCTTATCTTGTTATGGGTTATGCCCTTAAGATGAATTAGTGCAAGTGTACAAGATAAATAGATAAGAATCACTCAAGCAGAAAATCAACCAAGAGATGAATCCTATTCTACATGCAATGCGTACGTACCTTGCCTCCAGCACTCTTCAACAGTAAATAAAAATAATTGAAAGACACGTGCCTAATATGCAAACGTCTAATCAACTTTTAACGATTACAACCAATTTTTTACTGTTGATTAAATTAGCAGGTATATGGTGAATAATACAGAAAGTTAAGTACTGCAGAATCTGTATTTTGCAGAGCTGAAGAGCCTGCAGAAAATTGGTTAGGAGTCAACTCCTTTGTGCCGCGTTTGCGCGGCTTTTGCCGTGGGAACGCGGCACTCTGGAGGGATCCTGGGCTCTGCTTTCTTGAGCAGAGTCCCAGGTCCACTTATATGTCACTGCAGTTGCCAAAATATTGTTTCTTCACCTGTAACCTGCAACAGAAAAGAATAAAGAATAAGTTAATAATTAAAATTTTTTTGTTTTAGAGATAACTTACCATCCCTCCCCGGCAACGGCGCCAATTTGTTGACTGATTTTTCCTGCACACAAAAATTAGAATATTAGATTAAGAATAGATCGTGCGAGGTCTCAGTTCTAATCCGCGGTAGCAGGGCTATGCGGGTCGTGATCCTCAAGGAGGGACTGCGATGGAAGCGTTAAGCAAGTTATACTCTAAAGCTTTATCTTTTTTAGTTATTTTGTTAGTCACGATGGTATTTACAATGGATGGTGGTATTTACAATGAGTTATGGAAAAGAATATTGGAGAGAGATGGATTTAATCTATAAAAAAGAAAAGAAAAGAAAAAGAAAGAAACTTATCTCTTAGTATGCTTGCCGTTTGAACCGTTGCGATGATTTCCCTTTTCTTGGAAGGCGTACAAGCACGGCTTATGGGATCGTCCGCCTTCTAAATCTACTCTATGAAATTAAAACAAGCTATGAAGACCTGTTCATCGCCATGGGCCGTCAAGGTTCCTTCTTCGGCTAGGTAGTCTCGAAGCAGTTGGATCTCACAGTGGGCAAGACATTAGAGAAAGAAACAATGTAGAGAACAAAAACAGAGAGAACAAGAACACAACATGAAATAGAAGAGATGAACAAATAAACATAACAAAAACACACCTTTGAATGGATTTCATTAACAATTGAAGAAGAGTTGGCTTACACCGCTGTCACCTCAGTACAAGCATGGACTCTTTCCTCCATGAGCTTCCTCCACTCTCAGAATTTACAAAAAGAAAATAAAAATTTAAAAGTGGAAAAAAAATCCTAAAAATCCTAACTTTGGCCCTTGGCTCGCCTCTGGACGCTCTGTATGTTGCAATGCAGGTGCTATTTATAGATGCAGTATGCCACAGAGTCCCGGACGAACTTGCCCACAAAAACTGGTATTCCATATCATCTATATTGCCGCGGATGCGCGGCTTTTGCCGCGCCTCCGCGGCAATCTGGTGGCAGATTGCCACGCGCTTTGGCGCGTGGCTTCTCCTGGTCCGTCCCTGTGGGCTTCTGCTTCTGGAATTTTAATCCTGGCCTTTTAAATCTGGATTTTCGAGGTAACTTGGTAATCAAGTTACCCTAATCCAGATTTCTTCAAATCTTCCTCCCACGAATTTCTTCTTTATCTTGGCCTTTTAATCTGATCCTGCAGGTGTTTAGGGTTGGATAGAAGTCCACCCTTCCCTAAACTTCAATAATTGCAACTCTAGCCCTTGCATAATTGCACTTTGACACTTGATATTTGCATTTTGACTCTTGGGCTTCAAATATGGGCTTTTGGGCTTCATTGGGCTTTATTTATTATTAAATTGATAATTCGAGGCCTGCACACAATAAATCACAAAATATTAATAATTGTGCAGAATTAAATGAATAAATACGAAATGTGATGGTAAATATGATGATAAAAATGCACTTTTGACTACCAATCAGTGTACCCGGCGGTGCTTCTGGCCCATGGCAACCCTATAGCTCTTCTCCCGACCATGGTGGCTGGTATTCAGAGCGGTCTGCGGGCGCTGGCTAAAAGCTTTTGTGAGCCGCCAAAAACTGTGGATTCCGAGGGAAAGCCGCTCACGGACGCAGAGGGGATCCAGTGGTGAAGCATCCCAATCCTCGGGTCGAGCTGCCTTACACATACCTTATGGCCTGGTATGTGATGCACTGCCCCTCTTTGATGACGGCGGTGCGTTGGAAGGAGGACTCCGTCCCCTTCATACAGCGATTGGAGGGTTCAAGGTGGAAGATCCTTATATATATTACATCCGGAAGCGTCTTTCAGCCCCGGCAAACTATCAGCTCAATCGTTGCCTCCTCCAGATCCTGGTGCATCCTACGGCGATCTACTTGTCGATTCCGCAGGCCCTGATGATTTCACGAGGTTATCCCAGGGAGCCTTCTGGTGGTTGCTCAATATTCGGCCCGGGTATATGCTTTTTCGACAAGGACGTCATGCACCATTGAGCCATACATGCCGAATCGCTTCGCTCGACAGTTCGGCTATGACCAGCTCTATATCGGGAATCCAAATGCTTATCTCGCCTTCGAAGGGAACTTGTTCGAGGTGCTCGGGCCTGGTACTATAGTGTGGCTGGAGGGACAGGAACAACCTTCCGTCTACCTCTCGAAGCGCCCAAGTGCCAGATGAGTCTAAGCTATTGTACTTGGTACTCCCAAGCCGTCCAGACACCAGACTTTCTTCCGGCATCTTCATGTATCGAGAGCATCAATGCAAGCCTCGAGGCAAGGACAGAGTCTGGTAAACCAACGAGACTCGTAGAGCAGTACCGGAAAGCCCGTAAGGAGGTCGGGAGAAGGACGAGGAGGGAGCCACGAGCTACAGAGCCACGACCGCCAAGGGCAGAGCCACGAGCGAAGAATGAGCCGTCAGTAACGAGGGCGGAGCCATCAGCGACGAGGGAGGAGCCGCAGACGAAGAGGTCTAGGCAGTTGGTGGGTAAGCGTCCTCACCGCCCCACTTCTGTTATTGAGCCTGCCCCGAAGAAGGTTAGGAGGGACTTGGCGGCTGAAGTCTCTCAATCCGGAGCTATCTCTGCCGGAGTTGAGGCTCCTCCTGAAGACGTCGTCAGAGTTGAGGAACCTCCGGAAGAGGAGGATTTCCCCCCTTTAGTTCGTGCTCCTAAGTCGCACCGCGAGGCTGTGGAGGAAGGGGAGTTCATCGAACAACCCGTTATTGCTGCTGATGCCGAATCCCCAGAGATTGACATAATGGGCGATGAAGATGTTGAACTTCCGGAAATCTCAGCTCAGCTCAAACCTCCTTCTGCTCATGAAGGGAGAGATGAGGCACAGCAGTTGGGGTCTCCAGGCGTCTTCATCTCTAGTTCCAGGGCCGTCGACCCTAGTCCTACTACTGGGGTGATTGGAGGCAAGGCTCCGATTACGGAGCTTCCTGAGCTGTCGTCTTCTTCGTTCTCAGGGGAAAGCCTCTTTGAGGACGAAGTCGACTATAGCGAGGAACCCGCTCCTCCTGATCAAAGCAAGTTCTTCCATATCTCAGAGGAGGAAATGTATGGAGGCGAGCCATCGTCTGCACCGTCAGTGGCGGCTATCCCTGTTAAAGGTACCCTTTCCCCCTCCTGTCCAATTTTTCTTTACATGTTGAAGAAGATGTCTTGACATTCTTCATTTTATATTGCAGGGCCAACCGGAGATGCCGAGGCTACAACCTCCTCGCATATTGAGGAGATGGTGGGAGAGTTGACTCGGCCACAGGGAATTGAGACCTCAGCTGCTGAGATGCCCTCAGAGGGGCAGCTGCTGATACTGGGAGCCTTCCACTCTACCAGAAGGAAGCCACTACTGAGGTCAAGGAGGCTCGGGTGGAGGCAGGTCCACTCCCAGGAGATTGCACGGCTCAAGTTTCAAATGAAGTTTCTGAGGAAATCGTGCTTGCCACTCCATCATTGGTCGCGGAAGTTCCCGCAGGGATAGCACCTCCGGAAGCACCAGTGGCTGGTTCCGCTCTTGCCATATCGGCGGTTAGCATGACTTCAGCGCAAAAAGAGCCGGCCTACACCCCTTCTTCTGAGATAGAAAGGGGGTCGGGGAGCGTTCCGGGTGATGACAGCATGGACTTCCTGACGCGCAGTACGGTGCGGCAGTTCTTTGAAGCGATGCGATCGTGCATCGACTTTATCCTTTCTGGGCGTCGTTCTTTTGACTTTGCCCGGAGATTTCTCGGGAATGTGGCCGAGAACATCGAGCTAGTCGGGGGCCTTCCTCTTGCTCAGGCATGTATGCGGGTGGTGGATCAGTTGGAGAGTGACCTGAAAGAGCTGAAGTCTTTAGACGAAGCTGACTCCCTCCATGAAACCCAAGTCATCCTGGATAGCCTCCTTTCTGCTGCCCAAAGGCAAGAGCGACAGGAAGTGGAAGTACAAATTGCCGAAGAGGTCAGCAACCTTGAGCGTTCCCAGGCTGAATGCCAAAGGCTGATTGAAGACTCAGGGGATACTGAGCTTATCATGCAGAACACAGAGCTTGCTATTACCAACGCTCGGGCTGCCATCGCTAAGGCCAAAGCCATGCTAGCTGTCAATGAAGAGAAGCTCGTCGCCCTCCAGAAGAAGCTAGAGGAGCAGCAGGCTGCAAGGGCACGGGCTGAAGAGAGCCAATCCGTTCATCTCTCCAGGTTGGAGACTCTGCGAGCCCAGCTAGCTGAAAAACCCTGCTTATCTGAAGAGGAACTGCGGGTCCAAGCTATGATGGAGGCTGAGAAGGCACGTCAGCATGAGATGCATCGTCTCAGGGAGCACATCCGTTCCCTACCAGATCGAGATTTTTAGCCTTCTCCTCCTTTTTTTTGTAACGCTCAATCTTATTTGTATAAGAGAGCGTTTTTGTATCACTTTCATATTTTTGGATATAAATAAAAGTGACACCCTCCTTTTTACTTCTTTTGTCTCGAACTCTTTGCCTTTGGTTGGACATGTAGGAGCAAGGAAGTCTTTTGATCTTTATCAAAATTATAATCATAATCTTAATAAGTCAAAGGTATTGAGGAAAGATCTTGTTCCAAGAACTTTCATGACACTGTCAGAGGTGTAAGCTTAACTTGACAGAGGTGATTTTTGGTGGACCTGCCACTTTGTGGAAGAAAGTGACAGGTGGAGTTCGTACCCCCAGGAAAGATGAACTTTTATCAAGGATTTGTGCTTAGCTTGATTTCAGATCAGCTGGGATGTTGATGGAAACATTGTTTATTGGTGTAATGTTAACCAACAATGCCTCCAAAATGAATTCGATATTCTGTTGGGGAGAATATCAAATGAAACTAGACTCGCGGGGGAATCTAGGGAAGTCCTTACCGTTAGAGGTGTGATATTAACTTAACGGGTTGGAAATAGTCTTGTCAGAAGTGTAATGTTAACTTGACAAGGACATGAGTTAGAGGTGTGATATTAACTTAACTCATCGACATCTCAGTTTTATAAGGGAAAACTGAGGGTGTCACTGTCATAGGTGTGATGTTTAACTTAACAGTGAGGGTAATGCTAGAGGTGTAATGTTGAACTTGGCATTAGTCGTCTCGGCTTGAAGAAGTCGAGGAAAGGTCATAGCCATAGGTGTATTGTTGAACTTAGCAATGACTCGGATGCTAGAAGTGTAGTGTTAACTTGGCATCGTCCATTTCAGCTTCGATATGGAAGTCTGAAGAAAGGGTGACTGTCAGAGGTGTAATATTAACTTGACGGGCACCTGATATACTGCTTAGAGGTGTAATGTTAACTTAAACAGTAGTTTGTCAGAGGTGTGATATTAACTTGACAAGAATTGGCTCTTGATAGGAGCAATTTGAGGACCTGTCATTCTATTGATGAATTGACAAGTGGAATTTGAAGTGCCAGAGGTATAGTGTTAACTTAGCAAATTTGAGAGTTTGTTACTCTATACAGAGTTAACAAGCCAGGTTTGTACTCGATGAAGAGTATTCATTACCAGAGGTATAGTGTTAACATAGTAATGATTGCATTTTGTGGTCCTACCATTCTATGGATGAGAATTGGTAAGAGATTTTTGGAGGGAAGAGTGGAATCAAGTCCACTTAGGATTTTTAGCAAACCCTCAGCTATCAACGGATTTGACATGCCTTTACCAACTACCGTTTGAGTTGGGCTAGCCATGCTATTCCCCTCAGCATGATGAGTTGTCGAGGACTTATATTGGGCTTAAAGGCCAACATTTTCCTCTATCCTTAGCCGTCGGAGCGTCGGATCAAATGGGAACGTGTCCCTTAGGATTTTTAGCAAATCCTCAGCTGTCAACGGGTTTGACATGCCTTTACCAACTACCGTTTGAGTTGGGCTAGCCATGCTATTCCCCTCAGCATGATGAGTTGTCGAAGACTTATGTTGGACTTAAAAGCCAACATTTTCTCTATCCTTAGCCGTCGAGGGCGTCGGATGTTTGATCAGAGGTGTACTTTTAACTTGATCGGTGGAAGAATGCCATCTAGGGATAGTATTTCTTCAGGAATTTGCCATTGATTGGCATCATGAGTGTATCGCCATTTGAGGTTATGAGGCGATACGATCCATTTGAGTAGACTGACTCTACTACAAACGGTCCTTCCCATTTGGGTTGGAATTTTCCTTTCGTCTTGTGTGTCATGACCATGGGTCTTCGGACGGCTAAGACGAGGTCGCCCTTCTTGAAAGTTCGCGATTTGACTTTCTTGTTGAAGGCTCTGGTGATACGAGCTTGGTAAAGCTCGATTTGTTGTTGGGCCTGCAGACGCTTGTCGTCCAAGGCTTCCAATTCTTGGAGTCGCTGTCGATGCTTCTCCTCTGTTGTCATCTCGGCGGTCAGGGCGACGCGTAGAGATGGAATTTGGATTTCCAGTGGGGACAGCTTCACATCCGTACACCAGGAAAATGGCGTGGCTTTAGTTGGGGTTCGCACGGTCGTGCGATATGCCCATAAGCATTCACCCAACTTATCGTCCCAGTCTCGTTGACTTTTCGAGACGAATTTCTTGAGAAGCTTGCCAATAGTCTTATTGAAAGCTTCTGCGAGGCCGTTCGCGGGGCGGATAGTATGCCGTTGATGACACACTCTGGATTCTGAACTTGGCGCAGAATCTCTGAAAAGCCTGGCTGATGAACTGGGGTCCATTGTCATGGACGATCCGCCGAGGCACACCGAAGCGATAGATAACGTGATGTTTCACGAACTTGATCACGTTAGACGATTTTACCTCTTTTAGAGGAACAGCTTCGGCCCACTTGGAAAGTAATCGGTTATTGCTAGAATGAACCGATGTCCTTTCGACGATGGTGGGCTGATGGGGCCAACCACGTCCATCCCCCACATTTCGAACGGCCAAGTAGAGGTCGTAGAGTGGAGATACCCTGGTGCTTGATGGATGAAATCGCCATGTATTTGACAGGCGTGACATCTCTTAGCGAGGGAGATGGCGTCGACAATCATCTTGGGCCAATAGTAACCCAATCTTTGGAGTCGGTTTGCCAGCTTCGGGCCAGGTTGATGAGCTCCACAAATACCATCGTGGGCTTCTTTCAACACTTCACGGGCTTCTTTTGATGAGAGGCACGGAGCAGGATCCCGTCATGCGATCGACGGTACAGTGTTCGCGTGATCGCATTATAGTAAAATTTGGGGGCTTTCCTCCGAATGGCGGCCGCCTCTTGTGTCTTCAGGCAGGATGCCGTATAAGACATAATCAATATAGGGAAATCGCCAGTCTTTAAGCTCTGGAGCGGTTGACACTTCAAGTGTTTCTTTACCGCGACGATCTCCTGTTGACCCTGGGTAGTCTCCGGGGGAAATTTTTGGACAGTATAGGTCGTGGCTATAGACGAATACTTTCTCCATTGCTCCTGCTGGGAGAGCTAGGGAAGCTGCGAGAGATGCGAGGGCATCTGCATGCGCATTTTGGCTTCGCGGCACATGGTCGATGTAGAAGTTTGAAAACTTCTCCGCCATGTGGATTGTCGCGTCGTAGTAGGGTACTAGATCTTCATGTCTGACCTCATACTCTCCGCGAACTTGGCTGACGATGAGTTTGGAGTCACCGTACGCCTCGAGATTTTTAACGCCAATCTCATCGGCGAATTGCATCCCAATCAGGAGAGCGTTGTATTCCGCCACATTGTTGGAACAGGGTTCGGTTAACGAGATAGCCCGGGGGATCACGTAGTTTTTGGTGGGGACGAGTACTACTCCTACCCCGCTACTGTGTGTCCCTTTGGGCTTGCCCTTGATGCACCATCGAAGAAAAGTTGCCATACTTGTCCTTCAAATGTTGCCTGAGTCAGGCATACTTCAGCGACCTCATCTGGGAGATCCTCATAAAGTTTGGCTGCCCTCGGATCTGGGTGTTCGGCTAAGAAGTCCGCCACCGCTTGTCCTTTAATGGCCTTCTGTGGCAGGAAGTGCATCTCATATTGAGAGAGCAATATAGCCCATTTCGCCAGCCGGCCATTCAATGATGAAGGCTTTGTCATAAGCACCTCAGGGGGTTGACTTTTGATATGACATTTATAGTTTGGCCTACCAGATAATGTCGCATTTTCTGAATAGCGAACACCAAGGCCACACTCCTTCTCGATCGGGTTGTATCGATGTTCGGCCCCGATCATCGTTCTACTGAGGTAGTAGATTGCTTGTTCTCGTCCTTGGTCATCATTCTGAGCTAGTAGAGCTCCCAAAGAAATGATCCATCGATCGGACGTACACCAGGAAGGGTTTTCCGGATACCGGAGCTGCAAGTACTGGTGTTGGGTGAGGTATCGTTTGATCTCCTCGAATGCTTGCTGGCAAGCGTCGTCCCATATGAACGAGACTCCCTTCTTCATCAGCTTAGCGAAGGGTTGGCATCTTCCGGAGAGATTTGAAATAAATCTGCGGATGTATGCCAGTCGTCCCTGCAATCCTCTGAGCTCCCTGAGGCTTCTTGGAGGTTGCATTTCCTGAATGGCGCGAACCTTCTCCGGATCCAAATGAATTCCGGTAGAGGTTACAACAAACCCTAGGAATTTCCGCTGGCTACCCCAGGAATGATTTGGTGGGATTCATCTTCAATTGATGAGCCCGCATGATGTCAAAGACCGCTTTTGGTCCGCTATGTGATCGCCTTTAGTGCGGCTTTTCACCGCGATGTCATCGACATAGCACTCCACCGTTTTGCGTATCTGCTGGTGAAAAATGGCATTCATAGCCCTTTGGTATGTTGCCCCTGCATTCTTTAGTCCGAGGGCATGACGGTGTAGCAGTATACTCTAGAGGTGTCCTGAAGGAGGTATGCTTTTCGTCGTCAGGGTACATCTTGATTTGATTGTAACCTGAGAATCCGTCCATAAAGGACATTCGCTCGAACCCGCATGTATTGTCAATCATGACATCTGTGATTGGCAACGGGAACTCGTCTTTGGGGCAGGCCTCGTTTAGATCGCGGAAGTCGATGCAGATCCGGATCTTCCCGTTCTTCTTAGTAACGGGGACAATGTTAGCTACCCAGTCGGATGTTGTTCCTCCCTGATGAAGCCAGAGTCAATGAGCTTTTTGACTTCTGATTGAATGGCTTCCATTACTTCTGGACGAAACCGTCGCTGCTGTTGCTTGACGGGCTTTACATCCGGACTGATGTTGAGGCGGTGCATAGCCACTTGAGGATCGAGTCCAGGCATGTCCTCATAATTCCAGGCGAAGACGTCTATATATACTCTTGTATAAGAGATATTAGATCCTTCTTCTCTGATGGTGACAGGCCGTCACTTATGAAGATGGGCTTAGGATTAGCATCATCTCCTAGGTTGATCTGAACACCCTGTCTTCTGTGGGTGGCTCACGCTGTTCGAAGCGGAATCCCCAGAGCATTCAGTGTTTGATCCAGGGGTCTGTATCCGACTGGATCATTTCTTCGTCTTCGTCTTCCAGATGGTTTGTTGAAGCCATGTTTACTGAAAGCCCTTTGAAGATGTTGCCAATACTGACATCTGATTCCCACGATGACGTGTCTGAAGAGTGATCATGGCCTGATGGTTCCTCGGAATCAGGGGCTGACGGGATCGGAGTTGATATATAGCCCAACCCCCTGCGGGTCTGATGATAATAATCAGGTGCTTTCCCTTTTGGCACAAAAGATCGGAGCAACGATCTCCTTCTTTGCCGAAGTTCAACCCGGGTCCGCTGGCTAGATCATACCCCATACGCTTCATCATCTTGAGCGCTTTTGGTTCATAGTGATTGAACTGCGGGGGCTCTTCTTCGCCTTCTGATTCATCATGGGGTGTTGGTTGAGACGAGCCTCGCCCAAAAAGTATTGGTCTTTGGCCTTTTCGTCTGACTGAACCATGAATACAGATTCTTGTGCATCACCATCATCCTGGTACGTCCCGAAGGATGATTTTATTGGTACATGCAGTGATGTCAAAGCACCCATTGCCGACCATACATCCTCGTCTACGCCGGTACTGGTATCCGACGGTATTGAATCAGACTCACACACAGGAAAGTACGCGAAATCTAAATCTTCATTAATAACCAACCGCCTACATCGTCGGTGGTATCAACATCGAGCTTATTAGTGCTCTTTACAAGTGGTTCTAGCTCCCCGCACTCTCTTTTTCGGGCTCGATGTCAGCCTCGTTACAGAGTCTGGCTCCTCTGGTTGCGGGGTTTCATTATTCTCCTCATATAAGAGGGAATCCGTGAAATAATTCTCAACCCCTTTGAACGGATGCCTTTCTGCAATCAACGTTCGGACCTGTCCGCTCTCGTCAATGTATTTCATGACTTGATGGAGAGTGGAGGGGACGATGGAAATTTTGGTGAATCCATGGTCGTCCCAGCAACAGGTTTTAAGACGTGTCAGCGTCAATGACGTAACACGTTACTTCTGATTTGAGGCTCCCGATCCGGCATTTGAGCTTGATCTTCCCTCGGGCGGGAGCTGTTGGCATTAAACCCATAAATAGTCGTCTGGGTAGGCTCAGACGATGGGTAGGAATGCCCAGAAATTGCATGACCCGGCGAGGTATGATGCTTAGTGCGGACCCGGGTCTACCTGATGCGATTCACCTCGGATGACCCGATATACCCCGTGAAATATAGGGTCGGTCATGCTTCCCTTTAACCTGCATGTCATCTTTTGTGAAAGAGATGCAGGAGCATTTGGGGAGGTGTGGAGGCAATCCTCTACATCTTCCTCCCTCGGTAACGTGGGTCAGAAAGGCCTCAGCGTTTGTCAGGCTTCTTGTAGAGCTTCTCTGGTTGACTTTGATAGCCTCAGGAGCTCATACAAGGTAATGCGTGCTGGGATGTTGGCTAACTGAGCCAGCACATCGAAGCGTAAGGTGTCGAAGGTGTCGAAGATCCTTCCGCTGCACTTCTTGAAAGAACCCGAGAAACCGAGTTTCTTTCTGTTTCTCCACGGGGTTTTTTTGGAGGGCTGAGCTGGCTCTACAGCTGGTTGAGGAGGGACCACCGCCTTTTCGCCGTACTGCTTCAAGTACGCCTGCCCTGAACGGGTGCCTGCTGTCGGTTGGTTGGGCTCTGCCCCAGGACTATTGTTTCCTCTTCTGAGTCGGTCAGCGAAGGAACATCAGCGTCTGCTTCCCGGGAAGAAGCGCAGATCACGTGGCAAGATGATGCCTTCCCCTTGCCTTTGGACTTCCTGTTGGTCACAGTCGTCCATTGTTGCTCGTCAACGAGGTCAGGGTGGACCCACATGATTTCCCTTGGGTTGTAGGGACGGGTACCAAGCCTTTCTCCTGCTGCTGATGAGGGTCTGTATTGACCACTCTCAATTCTCCTTTCGGGACAGATCACTCCCACGGGCATCAGAGGTCGTGTCCCAAAGTGGAGCATCGACGTCATGTTGGCCGTCATCTTCTTCTGCTCTGGTCGGAGTTTTAATACCTCCGCGTCAATCAGGGCTTGAAGGACGTCCTTGAAGATGTAGCAGCTCCTGGTAGGGTGCCCGAGCATCCTATGGTACAGGCAGTAGTTGGATTGTCGGTCTTGCCGACTTCTTCCGGCGCCTGATTTCAGGGAGCTTCAGTCGATTGCTCTTGTTGAGTAGTTTGAAGAGCGAATCGACGTGTTCCTCCTTGAAGGAATACTGCTTGTTTGGGCGTGGCTGGCTTGAAGAGCCACTTGCCCTGCCTGTTTGAGGTTTGGTGGGAGAT